>AJFK01000225.1:0-18758 GCA_000467715.1 Hysterium pulicare CBS 123377 | reverse complement strand
CTTTAATTAACAAGTAGCACACAGACTAAGCAAGCTATGCGGGGGAGAGTGAAATAGAGATACCTAGTAGTCTGGATGGAAATGAATCGCGACGTTCGGTATCTGAATTTGGCGGAAGTCTGGCGAAAGAAGATTAATCATCAGAATAGCGCTCTCGGTTTTGCGTTCTGCATCGCAACACCATGCAATCACATTTCAATCCCACCTCAATCATCTTATTTTAATCATCTTCTCCGACAACTCTGGATCTCTGATTTTTCTCAATCTCCTGCGCTTCAATCTTTCGAATTATATTGGTAGCGTGGAAATGGGTGGTGTAGAATTGGATGCTGCATGTCAGAACCTTTGGATACGACAGAGCAACTAGCTAAAATCACGTTCCAAGAGCTTTTGTTTGGGCTTTTGTCTCTGACACTGATTCTGGAAAAGACTAACACTATACCTCCACCACTTTGTGACCAATAGACTTTAACCAGTATATGCTACATAGATAGAGAATCGTGTTTCAAGGCTAAGGTCTTGCACGAGGGTCCTCACACGTCACCTCCATACGCAACAGCAAGGTAGCCTCGTTGAAGCTCTCTCCGGTGGATTTCCCTCTTTTCACGACAGCCGGAGACGTAACTAGGAAGACCTCTTGCTTGCTTCCCGACACCTTCTCCCCTTTCTCCAGCTCCATCGCCGAAGAGTCGAAATCGGGGCTACTTCCTTTCCCTTGGAATACCCATTGTATCCCAGACACCTGCCTGCTTATCTCTTTGTCAAGCTCGAGTGCCCCATCAATGATTCCCAGAAACTCCTGTTTATAACCCTCGCTATAGCGCGTACGATATCCACAGATGACGGCCTCAACATCCTCGAAAATTTTGGTCTTCCATCGTCGAAGTTTTTCGGTCGCGTCATCTCTCAACTCCTTATCCATTGAGTCCAAGAGAAGGCCGACCGTGCTGGTTCTCCAGACATGGAATCTCTTTTCCGCCTCTGGGTTAGGACAAATTTTCCAGTCTGTGTCTGAATGGCGACCTTCGGGCAAGTGTTAGCGTACATTGTCTCTCTTTAGATACTGCATGTTCATACTCACAGGTTTCTAGTATATCAGATAAGTCCCAGATCAGGTTGGAGCCCGTACCGGCCCATCTGAATCGACCAAACAGCTTACCCACAAGAACCTTCCACAAGAACGCCTGAATGATCTTCGGACGCCGCGCCGGGCTAACCAAATAATTAAAGAAATCGTCAGATCCAGGAGTGGTCGCTTTCATGAACGGGTAAAGAACATCATCCTCTTGGCACCTTCGAACCTTTCCAAGGGGCTCTGCAAAGAACTGGATAGAGATATTCCGAATGTTGTATCTCAACCGCATTATCAAGTCAATCAGATAGTTATCTGTAACCTGGTAGAATCCGGAAGGTTGACCTTGTCTTTGGATTTTGTCTAGTTCGCGCGCTGCTAGCTTCCAGCGCTGCCGGATGTCCTTGACATCATTTTGCATGTTACGCAGTTCGCTTTCTGCCTTTCCCCGAAGCTCACGCTCCTTGGTGAGCTCAGCCTGCAGCTCATCTTGGAAAGCTACGTCTGACGTACTTGGATTAAACTGTACTTCAGGATTATGATTGCTCCCACCATGGGCTGAGACCGAGAGACTTCTTGGGGGTACAGGCGGCGGTAGTCGTGAACGCTCTACTGCCGCAATTCCGGATGGGAAGCTCTGTGGCTGAGATGCCAGTTCGAGGACGTCCATTGTTGTGCTTGGACGAACTTCGAATAGCTGTTCTCCTTCACTCTGCCGAATCATATCGTGGGTTCCAGCAGGATCAATTCTCACACCGACACGGATCTCGAGCTTCTGAGGGCCTACGGGGTTCGAGCGTGGAGGCGCATCCATCATTTCGATTTCGTGCCCGCCGAAATGGTTTTGGTTCTGGAGCTCGGCCTGTTTTTCAAGCAGTCGCGATGGCGGACGAGACGTCGACATTGTTGTCGCCAACAGTTGAAGATTGATACCGAAAGTTTTTGGAAAGAGGGGTGGAGGTAAACGACTCGGTACGTCCAAGGAGATGTATGAGAGTCACTGCAGCAGAAGATTCGAACAACACAGGAAATAGCAAAGCCTCTTGTGCAAAATGATCAGGCTGTGTCAGACCCTTACCAAAGTTTGCCTTCGGTAATCCGTAGGTTCATTTGCAACAAGTCTGAAATAGCCCAGCATAACAACCATTCCGGCCCCACACCACACGGCTCAAAGCAGCCTCAGCTAGTGGAAAGACGAAAAGAATGGATAAGAAAAGGTCCCAAATCATGCATGTTGTACCGCGTTCTCGCAAATCAGACGATACCTGCATCATGCTGAAGATAAGGCAACTGTATGTTTACCAATCAAAAACACAGTGAATAACGCCCTTCATGCAAGCCAGTATTACAATGTATCATGCTGTAGGCTTGGGCCAGTCTGATGTGGTTGATCGGCCAGCCTGGTCCGGAGCGGGACAATAAGGCTTAACTCCAGACTCTCAGCCTGGTCATGACCTTCCAAGACTGAATGAGTATTGCGTTATCTCAGGGATGCTGCGGCCCTTGGCTAAAATTATTCCTCCTCATAGGTTAAGCAGACAGCGCTTTGGGCGCCCGACAGCTGATAATACCCATATGACAAGGTTCGCTGAACGTTTTGATTCATACATCTATATATATCTAGAGCAAGTGCAAGACCCGTAGAGGTGATATAATCTGGGGCTCTGTTGGGGGCCGTTCAGCCGTTGGTTGTCTCTTCTAAGAGCACTCAGCCTGCTCACCTTGCCATTAGACTCTTTGCTCTATTTTCGGATTTAGCAAAAGTCTCTTCCTCGAGCTTCTTATCCACAATATCTTTACCATCATCAACAAATCCGCGGTGTCCATCTTAGATCCTCAGCATGTTCGCGGCAGGTTTGGCCAGCAGGCCTAAGCTCCCTGACGATGCATCGTCATTTGGCGAGGATGAAGATATTATGGTCATTGGAATCGACTTTGGAACGACGCAAGTCTCTTCATTCATATCCCTCGACTGTTCCCAATACTTCCGGCTGCTAACTCTGATTATTGAACAGTTATTCTGGCGCTGCATGGGCGACTATAGAAGATTTCGCAAGTGAACAAATCAACCTGATCACTAGCTGGCCAGGAACAGGCCGAGAGGAGGGTAAAGTCCCTACGGAGCTATTCTACGAGGACAATCAAGTCATGTGGGGATACGAGATCCCCCCTGATGCCGATCCGGTGCGCTGGTTCAAGCTTCTCCTGCTGAAAGAGGAAGATCTTGAAGCGGAGATGCGCTCTAACGAGTTCATCCTGCGTGGACGCAAGATGTTGAAGGAGAACGGCAAAACAGCCAATGACTTGATTGCGGACTATCTTCGCGCTATTTGGAGGCACGTCCTCGAGACTGTTAGCAAGTCCCGTGGAGAGTCAGTAGTGGATGCCCTGGCTTTTCATGTCGTCATTACGGTGCCGGCGATCTGGAAAGGGTATGCAAGACAGGGAATGGAGGAAGCTGTGAAGAAGGCTGGTATCTTGGACAGGAGAGCTGCTGGGACCACGACGTTGACTTTTGCTCCCGAGCCTGAGGCGGCTGCTTTGTCGACGCTCTGTGAGCCTGGGCGCAAGGTGAAGACTGGCGAGGTCTATATGATCTGTGATGCTGGAGGCGGTACTGTCGTGAGTAACGATAATACCTAGGGCATCCATGAAGAGCACACTGACAGACGTAGGACCTCATCAGCTATAGACTTGGAGGAGTCGACCCAATAGTAATGGACGAAGCCGTCGAAGGAACAGGTATGGTCCAAAACGCCTATTGGCCGGTGGAAGGTGTAGCTGACGCATTGTCTAGGTGGTCTTTGTGGAGGTATCTTTATCGACGAAGCGTTCGAGAGAATGTGCAAAGCTCGGCTTGGCCGGAAATGGGACCACCTGAGCAAAGCCGGCATTAAGGAGATCATGAAGGGAGAATGGGAACACGCTATCAAGCCACAGTTCAAGCCAGAGAATAGCAAGAAAGAGTACATAGTTGGGATCCCAGCGGAAGCGTTCGGAAAGTCGAGTCTGGACGATACTAGCCGACAACCACTCATCAAGAATGGACGTATTCATTTTAGCAGGTAAGCCTTGAAGAAGAGGCCACATCCATTGAAAATAAACCTTGACAACTTAGTTCCCACATCCAAGGCGCCTTCACCGATGTATTCTCTAGCATCGATGCTCTTGTTAACGAGCAAATCCGAAAAGCGGCCAAGCAGGGCCTAAGAATCGCTGTGAGTTTCCTTAGTTGACGCCGCTGTCCCATGCACTGGACCTTAATTGACGATGTTTAGGGCATCATTCTCGTAGGGGGTCTAGGCGCGAGCCCCTACCTATACGAGCACCTAAAACAGAAGCACGCAAGTGCGAGAATCGGTATCCTGCAATCAGGGGGAATGAGACCGTATGTTTTTACTCTTAGCCAAGATCCTAGGAGGCCTTCAACGCTAACAACCGTTTCCAGCCGAACTGCCATTTGCCGCGGCGCCGTTATCAAAGGCTTCATTGATGGGCTTAGCGCTGGAGGTACCTCTGGATCAGGTTCGCAGGCCACCAAGATCGATGCTCCCATTAGGGTGACATCAACAGTGTCCCGATTTAGCTTAGGCATGAGATATCTGTGTCCTTTCGACGAAAACACACATCTTCAAGAGGACAAGGAATGGGACTCCGACGAAGAGGAGTGGAAGGCCAATAATCAGATGCAATGGTTTCTGAAGAAGGTGTGTTATATCCCCGCTTCTTGTAAGTAGCACCGCTAAGTTTTTGCGGAGGGAGAAAATACGTCAAAGAAAGACCCGATCCGTCATTCCTTCTATCAGACCTTTAGGAAGGACCCTAGGCGCCGTCTTCAAGTCAAATTGTATCAATGCGAGGACGAGGTCCCACCCCATCGCTTCACTTCAAGTGTGACGGATCTATGCGATATCAGCTCTACGATTGACGTTCGCTTTTCCGCCTTAAAGAGCATCAAGAACTCCAAGGGCGAGAGAATCAAGAGACTGGAGTTTGTGGTGGAGATGATTCCCTCTGGAGCAGCAGTGGAGTTTGTGGTTTATATTGACGGCAGAAGACAAGGAAATGCGCAGGTGGAATATCAGTAGGGGATCGATTCAGCCGTTGACTTGACGGAGCTTCCTGTCCTAGTCCAATCAGCAAGATTTTCGGGTGCTATGTAGTCTTCAGGTTGATTTTAATTAGTACTTGTACTTGTATAAGATTTTGTGCATCTGATGAAGAAAGACCCGTACCCACTATCGTAATCTAGCTTATTTGTAAGATATATTACGCGTAGAATAACTTAGTCTTCTGCATAAGATAGTTAGAGTATTGGTTAGTCTACGACTACTTTAGCTAGAATATCTAACGTTATTTATAGGCTTTTAACAGTAGGAGTATTTTATAGGTTTTCCTTTTAATAATACATTATTATCTACCTAATAAATCATAGTAGTCTCCTTATAAAATATAGTAGTTTTCTATAACCTACTATAATTTATTAGATTATTCTTTAAAGTATAATTGTAATATTCTTTTCTTTTTCTCTCTTTCTTTTACTAACTAAGTTGTTATAAAAAGTAAGGTAGTAGTATAGATTGGTTGATTGTTAATTGTACGAAGGGTGCGGAAGGCCCCTAAGTGTACCGATCGGAGCCGGAACAACTATGTTCCGGTGTCCATCCCTCTCAGATGCGTGCAATGCATCCAAAATCTAATATAAGTAAACTTATTATATAAGCTTAAGTAGGTTTATTTCTCTCTCTATCTTTTTATCTTTTTAGTTTTTAGTTTTTAACCTTCTTTTTTATTTTTATTTAAACTTTAAAAATAGTAGATTAAATAGTTAAAAATAATAAATTAAGTAGTATAGTAAATTAAATAATAATAAATTATTATAATATTAAAACTTTTTATAAATTATTAAATATAAAATTTAACTAAATTCTTTTATTTATAATTAAATATTATAGAATTTATATAAATTTTAATAAAAAAACTTAAAAAAATTAGTATTAATTTATATATATAAAGTATAATAATTAATTATATAAAAACTATTATATTTTATTATAGTAAAAAACTTATAAAGTAGTTTTAAAGATTTTCTTTACTATCTTTCTAACTAAAGTTTACTATTTAAGTAATAGATATTTTAGTATTTACTTTTAAAATTAAAATAGTTAGTAATAAGTGTTAGGTTAAGAATTATATAACGGAGTAAGGGGGAGTAGGATAGTAGTAATTTAGTGTCCAGAAACCGTTATAACTATCAAAAGCCCATAAACAACTTTAACTATTATGTGGTGTACGCATATTATGCCGAGGAGCACGGTATCATTTTGAGCATGAGGCTATCCTAGAGGTAGCAGGGTACTACAGCAGTAAGGAAAGCGGTGCATATAGAATGGAAGTGATGATTATGAAGGCAAATAGCTAACAATCACCGTCCACTTAACACTCATGGTATTCCGCGAGGAAATATGGCAATATGTCCTACGAAGAGTTCTCCCTAAGCACGACTTCTGACCCGAACATTTCGGAAAATAAGTGACATTACCAGAAGCAAACGCTCCTCATAACCGAAGCATCTGGCCTTGATACTTGGTTTTCGACCCCTCGATCCAATGCTTTCCTGCTGAAATACCCAAGCTACTGTTCCGCCCCAAAAAGCTCCAGCCATGCACCGATATAACCAAGTCTGTAAAACGCCTGATCATGCAAAAGAGATATGCAGTCATAGAAAGAGCCCGAACGCCATACCCAATATCCAATATGCTGAAAAAGAGTCAAGCCTTAGGCTTCTTCCTCACGAGTCCGGCCCCAAGCATATTAACCCCATTAGTCGGCGCCTCCGTACCCACCCCACTCCCGCTCTCCTCAACCTTCACTTTCTTCCTCACCAAGCCCCCATCCAACGTCTTGACATCCCCATCCCCCGCCTCAACGACTCCATCCCCACCCTTCCTCCTCTTCTTCCCACTCAGAACATTAACACTGCCACTTCCCTCACCACTCCCACTAGCGCGCACAACTCCTCCTACCTCCTTCTTTCCAACGACAGAGAAACCCCACCCCTCAACCCCAGCAAGAACCCCCACCTCTTCCCTCCACCTCCTCGAGCTCCGTCCCGCCGCCGCACGCGTAGCGAAATTCTGCTGGAGCAGGACTTCCAGCGCTCGAGCGTAGTCTTTAGGCGAGAAGAGGAGGGTGCCGCGGGAGGAAGTCGGCCAGATGAAGTAAGGGGTTTGGGATGGGGGGAGTTTGGTGGATAGGGAGGAAGAGTTGGTGTTGGGGTTTGAGGTTGAAGAGGTGGATGTTGTGGACAGGGAGGAAGTTGTTGATTTGATGCGGGGAAGGCGGAGGGGGATAGGGCCGAAGTCTGTGTTTATGGGGGGTTTTTTGGTTGTGCGGTGGCGGGATTTACGCGAGGAGGATGATGGGGAGGGTTTGGATGGGGGGTCTTCAGTGATGAGGGATTGGGATTGGGACTGAGATTGAGATTCAGCGTCTGCCTCTTCATCTTCTTCGGGAATTGATGGTCGTGGAGGCGTTAAGACTACCCATATGAAGCCTACGCATCTCCCGGAAGAACATTCTTGTCTGTACGCCATCATCTCCCAGAATTGGTCTAGAGTTTTGACGCTCTTCCATTGGCCGTTGCTTCGGCTTGGTGTTCCGCCTGGCTGGCTCATGTCGTCGCTTCCTCGATCTGGCAGTTCTTCATCTAACTCGTCGAGGAACCGAGACTTAGGATCGTCGGGGAAGTGGGGGATTAAACAGCGGGGAGGTGCCGCGGGATGAGGCGTAAGTAGGAGAAGGGGATGTGTTGAGACCCAGCGAGGTTGTTGTGTTGATGTAGAGGGAGTCGAGGGAATATAGCGCATCGTCTCATGAACATCGAAGCCGGGGATTATCAAATATCCCTTTGCAGTCGTCTCTCCGCCTGTATCTGTCGAAGCAGCGTCTCCATTTGTCTGCGCACTACTCTTACTCTCCTCCAACCGCTCCTTAAGCGGCCTCTGCTCCTCTTCAACAGCATATTCCCTCACCAACGGATCTAACACCCTACACCACCACCTAATCAACCCTCGATCATCCAGCACATGCTTACTCGCATTATCCACACTAGCCGGAAAAAGATACTGATCCTGAGCCCTGGCAAACAAGCTCACCACCAGTCTTTTCCCCGGCCTCTGTCTCTCTCTCACCAACCAGCTCACGAACGTCCCCGCGACAGCTTTCAATGGAGACCCAGCTTGCGATCTCGGTAGTCCGAGCAAGGAAATATAGCCTGTGGAGTCGGCTTTGGAGACGAAGATAGTTGTGAGGCGTTTCGTTGTGTATACTAAGACTTCAATTGCTAGAATGAGGAGTTCCTCGGGGGGTGAGGAGGCGGTGGGTGAGGAGGGCGTTATGGATACGGCGAGGAAATGCGATTCGCAATATGTGCGCTCGGGCTTGTGTTGCGGCGGTGCGGAGTAGAGAGACGGGGATTTGGTGGGAGGAGTGGAGAAATGATAGAAGGTGAAAGGAACATGTTTCGGAAGTGCATCTGCTAGTAATTCTTTGAGAGGTTTGGAAGATGTCATGGCGGCAATTAAAAAGAGTTATGATAGAGTTTTGGTGTTGAAGACGTTGGAGGAAATGCGTTGAAAGTGGAGCTAAGCCTGAATAGTCCTAGCGCCCAAGTTTTCCATCTCGACTCTCGGAGGTGAACTTCGGAGCTGTTCACTTCACCATCCCTCCCAATTCCTCCCCTCTCCATTCCCAATGGCATCAAAACGACCGCTCCGAACCCTCCTAACCTCCACCCCCTCATCCATCCGCTCGACTCCCTCTCCCCACAGACACTTCCTTCCCTCCGCCGCCGCCGTCTGCTCATTCTCAACCTCCACCCCCCAAGCCTTACCCATCCACGATACAGAAGCCGCCGAGCGACCGCGATGGCAACAAACGCCCACTCGAATGACCGCACCTTTTCGAACACGGCCGAAGCCCGCGGGACCCGAGTTCGAAGTCAACAGCGACCCGAAGCGATTAGATGAGGTGTATGTGCGGATGTTTGGAGCGGATGGGGATAAAGTGTTAAGTGAGGAAGTGAAGTGGTTAGCGGTGACGCATAAAAGTTTTGACCATGGGAGGAGGGGGTTCAATGATCGATTGGCTTATTTAGGTGGGTTTGTTTCTTTTTGTTGGCGCATCACTGGAGCGCGATTGTTCATACCTTGAGAGATGGCATATGCTGATTTTTGCGAAATATCTAGGCCGCCGTATAGTCTCTCTTCAAACCTCTCTCGCTCTCCTCAGCGCCTCCCGACCCTCTTTCCCTACCGCACAAACAGACTCTTACGGCCGAACACCATTCACACATCCCGCGCTAAACGGCCTTCCAAACCTATCATGGGAAGTAAAAGACGAAGTGTTGAGTAAATCGCGCCTTGCGAATCTAGCAGAGCGATATGGAATCGACAAAGTCATGAGATGGAAACCGAAGCAGGTGCGTCCCTAAAACTTGATTCACCTGCCCCGGCCTCTCCCCCTCTTATATGAATAGAAGACTAATACTTATTCCAGGCGGATAACCTGCAAGGTTCGGGCGTCGAAGTCGTTCTATCATCAGCAATGTACGCCATCGTTGGTGCCGTAGCGCTAGAAAGAGGCGGCGAGGTCGCGAACAAGATAGTAAGAGACAAGATCTTAGAGCCATTAGGGGTTTAAAATGAGCGAACGGGAACTCATCCACTGTAAATAAATATTCTGTATAATAAAAGCCTTCAGAGAAAGAGAGACTTGGATAGAACGGGAGAATGAACCGGCATTTATATTAATGGCACCGTCGACGTCTCAGACTGAAAGACCTTCGAATTCAAGTAGATACCTTTCTAAACGTACCTTTGACTTATCTGGTGCTAACGTAGAAGCTTCTTCTTTTTCTTCTTCTAAAATTAACATCAAAATCACCCATATCCCAATCCAGTCGCAAACAAACCTCCAAAACCCCCATCTCAACTCAACCTCCTCTCCCTCCTCTCCTCCTCCTCCATCCCCCTTATCTCGTGCACCTTCATATCGACCCCAACCCAAAATCTCTTCCCGCGCCACTCAACACTAACCCCCCCAAAAACCGCCCAAGCCCAAACAGGGAACGCCAATATCTCTCTTCCCAGCCACGCGAATAGCCATTCAGGTAAAGGGCGCCTGCCTCCACCTAGATAGCGTTGATGTTTGGAGGTTTGAAGGCTAGACGGCAGCGCGAAATCAGGAGTGTGCTCATCTACCTCGATACTTTTCCCCGAGTGGAGTTTTAAGTAGAGGGTCCAGTCGACTACGCACCAAAGCGCCACACTTGTAAAGAAGAATAGGGTGAAAGAGAGCCAAGTGGGCGGGATGCCAATATTCTCGGCGAAGAAGCGGAGAGTGGTGACAGCGTATGCGCCATACAGACTACAGAGGATGGATTCGGTGCCCGGCTCCACGAGCGTGGCGAGCAAGACGGTGAATTTGCGGACGCGCAGCCAGCGGACGCGGCGGGCGATGTATTCGCGCACGGACATGTGCGACATGGGCTGGAGAGCTATATCGCCGAAGACGAGGGCGTGTTTACCCCATTTCTCCCCTCTCTTCCCCTCTTCTCGCTCGAAGGGCTGAGGCTGCTTCCATAAGATGTCGCCGATGAGGTGGTCCTCGCAGATGTTGTCGGAGAAGAAGTCGATTCCGGGGCTGCGGGCTGGGTTCGAGGTTGTGAGGCAGTCGAGGTGAGAGCGGCGGAACATGTTCGATTTGCCGATGATGCAGGGGGCGAGGAGGACGGTGTTGATGGCTGTGTAGAACTTGGCGTGCGAGGTTGACATGAAGAGTTCTTCTAGTCTACCGCCGCCTTTGCTCCAGATACCCTTTTCTCTCTGATTCGAGGTTGGGCGGAGGAGCGATGTACTCGCTGTGCTTGATGAGGCGACGTGGAGATCCCCGTTCCGACTTTCGTGTGGATTGTTTTGGAGGTTGAGGAGACCATGCGTTTCAGAGTTTGCGGATGAGGAGACGGTGTCTATGACAAGTGGTAGTTGATGCACGAATTTATTCCTCCTCTTCCCTCCATACCCACACAGCGTATCCACCATCCGGCCCGCAACCCCCTTCCCCACCCACACATTACAATCAATAATCCAGATAATATCTCCCTTAGCCTCTCTATACGCCCGACTCATATTCCGAATCTTAGGATTCGGCCCCAATCGAGCATGTTCCCCAATCCCATTATCGTTGTCCCCGTGTTCATTTTGTAGTTTGCGGTCGTCGTCCTCGATCATGATTTTCGCATCGTAGCCCGGGAAGTCGTGCAGAAGCCGCTGGAGAACGGGGAAGCCGGGATCCTTGCGAGACGAAATGCAGAAGTAGATTGTGAGTTTGGAAAGAGGGTATGTCTGGCGAAATGTCGCGGCTAGGCATTCGTAGAGGCGTGGCTCCAGGCCTTTGACAGGGCGGATTATTGTGACGTGGGGGATTTCTTCGGCGGGAAGGGAGGTGAGACAGAAGGCTGGAGGTGGGGTTTTGGTATAGTATCGGGTTCTACCAGGTGTTAGAGAGCAACTAAAGACACTTTTGAGGTGGAAAATGGCTTACAATTGGGTATATCCTACTCCGCAGACAAGTACGACAGCCATGTACCACACCAGGCACGCGGCGGCCGCAATTTCTGTAACGATAGAGATTTCATGGCTATGCGAAGTCACAGCAGGAGCAATGGCTCTACTGATGTTGGCTTGGGCGCCCAGCATGCGCCCTTATGTGTTGAGGGGTGGAGGTTGGTGTACTTAGTCTTGGAAATTTCAAATTCGGAGGTGTCGGAGATTGGAATCGGAACATTTCGTCAGCCAAAGGCACAGTCGCTGAACTTTGCACAAATATAGTAATAATGATAATTTCTTTTTGATTCCCCGAAGTTTCCAATATTTACAAGTAATCACCCCAAGAAAATAAAAATGGGTATAATGAAGAAAAACGAAATCACCACTCATTCATCCATCACGATCTCCCCTTCTTCGCAAAACCCAAAAACGGCGTCGCAGTCTTCGGTGTCTTCGGTGGTGGCTCGAATTCCACGTACTTGTCATCAATCTCAAACTGCGTCATCCTCATTTTCCCCTTCTCCGGCTCAAACTGCCTCTGAGCCTTCTTCTCGGCTCGAGATCGTCTCCAGGCCAGGAAGAGACAGCTGACGAAGACAAGGATACCACTGCCGCCAACAATTCCTCCGATAACAGCACCGATGAGACCGTTCTGGACAAATTTGGAGACTTTGGGTGGAGCGTAGGGTACAGGAGTCGATTTGGGACAGAAAGTTCGTGGCATAACTGCTTTTTGTTCTGCAATTGCTTTGGCGAGGAAGAATTGGTAGGAATCGAAGTCGGCCATGAGATAGACCTGGCTTAGGAAAGCAACGGACATGTAGAAAGGTTCTGTGGAGTTTTCATCGCGTGCTGCGACGGGTGAAATGCCGCTGACGTTGTACATGACATTGTTGGGAATTGTTACAATGAAGTCGTCGTCGAGGACAATGGACATTGTTCCGTTGAATGGGTTGCTCAGCTTCAGTGAGCCATCTGGGTTACCGGAGGGAACCGCTGCTAGTTGGGAGATGTATTTCTGGGTGATCTCGTAGGGAAGGGAAAGAGGGTATTGGTCGGTGGTGATCTTTGCTTCAAAATTGGCGCCGAGGGCGGAATCATAGATTGAAACGTTCTTGCCAGTGGAGTCGTTGATAGTGATGTCTTTAATCCTGACCGCCAAAGGGTTGGCATCAGAGATGTTCATAGTATACTTGTGAGTATCTCCTTCAAAGCGACCAGCGTCGAAGCCCCCGAAAGTGTTGCTTCCGTTGATGACTCCATTAGCACGATCCATACCAGATCCAATGTATAGGGAGTATGTGCGGCCGGCGATCATTCCTCGGTCGTAGAGGGTCTGGAGAAGAGTTGAAGACAAGCCCATGCCGACAATACCTGGAGCGATCGATCCATTCGTAGCGACTTCCACGGTGTAGTTGGTAATGAGATTTTGAAATGCTCCATCGGACTCGAAGTAATGTGTGTATAGGTGAAGGTCATCTTGCCCGAAGATACCTTCGAATCCTGCGTTATTGGTAGTGTCCAACGACTGATAGTTGTTGTCTTGGTTGAATCTGACTCTTTATTAGGAATGGTTTCAGTGATGACGTTGATGGATACTTACGTAGTGGAAAGCGAAGTGTCAAAATTCCCTCGAGTGGACTGGCCACAATTTGTGAGGTTGCTCTTGTCACAATAATGTGACCCGGTTATCAAAGTATGATTTTGTCGTAATGAAGGCCATAGGCTCTGATTCTGTGACGGGTTTCCAACACCAATAAATGAGCCATATTGGAAAACATCGGTGCCATGAACGGCTCGCTTGTGTATATCGACGTAGATAGGAGGCTGTGAACAGTTGAAGGCAACCGTAGACTGAGCAAACAGTACAGTTGCAGCAAGATAGAAAACTAGAGAAGCCATTTTCGGTAGACTATTATGCTTGACCCGGCAAGCAGTACGGAGTTCGGAGGGGACGCTAAAGCGTATGAGAATAAACGTCAGAAGACAAATGACAACTCCAAGAAAGGTGTCAAAAGGAAGAGGCACAGTATCTTCTGACGGTCTCAGGCCAGAGGGCAGTGTTGAAAGATTATGCGGACGCTTTCGAGACCTTAAGTCCAAATGGATTCAGTGGACCATAGGCTCTAGTGAGGGATGGACCAGTCAGGACGGAGTGCTAAGAATACATGCTAAGATTGGAGATGCGACGGCGAACCGGCCAGTTGGGCGTTGTGTACCCGTAATTAGGCCTACTCCACATCTCTGGGCGCCATCGGAGGCTCTTAGACAAATGACAGGGCATGCCATCGTTCTGGAGCGCCTGCTGACGGGAAGCCAGCTGCGAATGATGTCGCTACCGGAGTGGAGTCGAGCGCTTGGAAAGGCCGGCAGCCATCGGAGATTCATTAATCCGCTGCGAACGCAAGGCTGAAAGGCTTCTGGCCATGCCATAGGCTGCAGAGGAAATGGGGGTTTGGAGGTGGACACCAAAAATAATGCTGGCGTCAAGCAACACCATGCAAGGGCCAGACGATTGGGTGAGAGAGGATCCTGACTGTAAATCCCGGGCGCCAATTCGGGAGCCGCACAGACCATTGCGAAACCCCATGGCTATTTTCAACCTCAGATGCCCACTCTCCCGCATACTCTCCCATGTCCTATCCAACGCCTCAGAAATATCCCGCTCGCTACCAGACACGCTTCCGCCGTTCTAACCCGTGAACGGCAAATCCTCCATACACCCATGCCTTTAACGTCCTTCAGAATTATCCTCGGCAGCCTCCCGACTGGCTTCCCCGCACTAATATCCTAATCTTGGAGGTGATCGTGTGGAAAAGCGCTCATCTTGCGTCTGTTATTCCTGGTTGCAAATCGCTTTTGGGTGGGCAGAAGTTGGGATCCGAGAAGCAGTCATGCAGTAGCTATCTATGTACGACGCGAATAGTTTGTAGATGAAGATGGTGGAAAGTCGGGAGAACAGCTGAATAGCAAGCCATAGCGAGGAATAGTGGATGAGGCCGTTCCTTAGCGCTTGACTGTGCCGTACTATAACGCGCTGGGTGGGTCGACTATCTAAATTCTTCAGCCAAAAGTACCATTTCAGAAGCCCTACGTCTGCAGCAATTATTCATCTTCGCTCTCCACAAAACTGAGCCGAAACCGAAAGCCCTTTTTCCCAAACTCAATTCCATCTTGCTTAAAGCCAGCCGTTGGCTTGGCGGAAAGCGCGCGCTTCCACTTACTGTACCACATGCTCAATTAGATCCAACGCCTCATACGGGTTTCATAGCTTTATTTCCGGCCACCTGAATATTGTCTTGTGCGATTACGCGTTGCGGCCGGCCGAGACACCGCTCACGTGTATCAGAGGGAAGCAACATGACAGGCTCGGTGTAGCAACGCGCTGACAGGAAAGACGCGTCTGACGGATATGACATGCTTTGGAGTCGCTCGGCATCATAGACAGATTGATGGACAATCAGAAGTAGCATAAAACATAAGACTAGTCTTGTGCGAGGCAGAGAATGCGCAGCCTAACAACACTGCTCCAGGGCGTGTTTTGCTTCTGAGGCAGCTAATCATACCCAAATACGACCCGCCTTCTATTGATTGATGCTGTGCCTCATCGGCGTTCATTGCTGGCGTCACTGTGGCGGTCTTCGACTTTTTAATTGCCTCGAGCAATATGCACTGACTGATAACACATATTTCTCTTGAAATCTCTTATCATCAGTAGTTATCTATGGTACACGCCTGAAAATCTGTACTATGGTCTGATGCACATGCAGTATTCGCTCGCGAGGAGCTAAAATGCAAGCCTAAGCTGCCACATGAACATACAATAAAATCCTGCCCAGCGCACCGGATACAGCTCCTGTCAAATCAGCAACATACTGCCCGCTTTGTGCATTACTTTTAGGAAGCCTGGAATCAAATGTGGTAATCCATGCGCCAAACACCCCATATCTCTACTTGCGACTCGCCGGTTGCAGGTATTCTCTTCGCTTGAAAATGTATCGTGGGGAATGTTTAGACGCCTCGAGAGAAAAAGATGCTAGATGACACGCAAAGTCAAATGCAGATGTAGACGTGATCGAAAAACATGATGGATCGGAAAACGACTGGATATTGGGGTGAAGGTCAGAAGACATGATGATCCTCGCTATATCAGCACCCAGCGCTTATCTACTTCTTTGGCACCCACTCGAGAAGCGACGGCACTGACGGTGTTGCTGATGGCGTCTTTCGGCAATTTGGGAAATCTATATTTGGTCAGCGCCCAGGCTTGTTAATTATGTGAAGAACGGCTTGCAAGTTCATTGCATAGATGGAATGTACGTACTGCTTCTTGAGGGCTTCTACCAAGGCTATCTTCGTAAGGTCACTCCCTTGGATGGCGAGCTTGAACTCCTGGAGCAGCTCCGGCGGGATCATGCGTTTCGGTGGTTTAGCGGGTTTGGACGCCACTGCCGTGCCGTTCAGTTTGACAACGTGCTGGCCAGTATTATTAGAATTCAACACATGCATGCCATTAATCATAGAGTTCGGTCTCGTGGTAAGTGGAAGCCGTGGTGGGTTCATCAACCCGTTCGTCTGGTTCGCTGCCTGGCTTTCCTTGGGAACAGGAAGGGTCGCTGTATTCGTGACGGGTGCGGGCGCCCAATACGCGGTTGACAATGGATCAATAGAGCATGGACGTGGTTCTGCTGCTGATGAGTGGTCTTCGCTGCTAAAAAAGGGTTTACTTACCTAGAAGGAACCCCATCTTGAACCCCTTGAAGTCAGTGCAAATTGCTCCTGATCCATCGTTCAGAACTGCCACTCCACGAGCATCTTCCCAGCAAAGCCCGGTACTGACAGGCTGAAGGTCACCGCTGATAAGTCTCCTTTTAAGCTGCGCATCCTCTTCATCGTCAAGGAAGCCCTCCATATCATCCTCACCGTCCTCGTCCAAGTCATCCTCTCCCTCGGAATCCAGATCCTCGCCCTCTTCCGGCTCCTCCCATTCAGCCTCAGAGTCATACTCATAATCTGCCTCGCGAAGGGCGCAGGTGAAGGGATTCCTAGCTAGTTTGGCGGTTTCGACCCGGGTATGCGCCCTGGTGTAGGTTCCATAATAAGGGGGACGCACATCCTCTCCGAAATGCAGATACTTCATGGGCACTTGCTTCAATAGCTCAAGGGGTTGCTGAGAGGTTTCCTTTGCGTCGTCGGTCAAATCGATAGGATGGTCGGATGAACCATTGAGGCGTTGAATGATGTCTTGTACTGGTAGCGTTCTGAGTCCTCGAGGTCCTCGAGAGTTCAATTGAGACTTCATAGTCGCCGGCTGACTTAGCTCCATTGCTGTCGCGTCCTGTGATGCGATCTGTTCCAACCGCTCTCTTGCAGCGTCTAAGTAGTCTTGGTCCACGATGAATCGATTATAAGGCGCAAGTATAGCATGAGAAGGCAATGCAAAAGGCAAGAAGTACCGTTCGTAATCTGTGAGTGTTGCAGCAGATTGCTTGGATGACGGTTTCTGTGGAGAAGACTGTACGTTAGCAGCTGGTAATGCTTCTTCCGGTTCCAATAATGTAGTTTGTGTATTTTGGATCTCTTCTACCGATGATCCACTATCACCCTCTCCAGTATTCTTTGGTTTTATGAAAAAAGCATTGAGCCTCAATTGAGACTAAATCATGTCAGCTTTATCCCACCGCCAGTATGGAAGGACATCCTACCCTCTCTTTCTTCTGCTTTTCTTCGTCCTTCTTCCGCTTCTCTTGCTCCTTCTGCTGCAGCTCAAGCTCCTTAGCTCGCTTCTTCTCTTCCTTTTCCTCATTCTTCTTTCGCCTCTCCTCGTCCTTGGCCCTCTTCTCCTCCTCTTTCTGAGCTTTCAGCTCAGCCTTTGCCTTTTCCATTGCCTCCTTCTCGAGCCTTTTTTCTTCTTGCTCCTTTACAGTGAGCTTTCTTCGTTTGGTGGGATGCGCTCCGGCGCTCGATGACCCATTTTGGGTCGGTGCCAGCCCATCGCCAGACGTGGACTGACTGCTGCTGGGTGCAGGAGACGACTGCCTAGCAGCAGCTCTCACAGATGCAGAAGGACTGGGTTGTGTCGATAGAATGGTCAGAGGAGTAGAGGCTGGCTCTGATGTGGGTGACGCAGAGTGCACTTTTGTAGGAGGTGTTGCCGGATTGGCAACATCGTCTTCGAGAGGGCGTTTTCGGGGAGGGGACAGGGTGACGGCAGGCGGTTCCTCCATTGTGCAGCTTGAGCTTACAGGAATGAGAGTTTACAACAACAATTGAGAAGCAAAATACAATGGTGTCATCGGTGAAGATATGCAAATGGAAACGACGCGACTTTCCTTAGAGAAAGCGCGTTGCCGTTTTCGCACTAAGCGATCTTGGTACTAGCCTGTCCTGGATAGGAAACTGGCATATGAAATTCCCAAACATGGCGGGAATCGACTAGAAAGCGCCGAGCGAATCTCAACCCTTCGACGTTTTCCACCATGCGTTGGCGCAGACCACAGCTACCCTACCAAGGCCCCCAAATCTCAAAAATATAATATCTCTATCTAGGTATTTCTTTATATATATCAGGAAGAATTGCACCCTTTACTTTTCGATACCTTCGTCCACAGGCAGATACTCCGATTAGCTCCGTTCGCATTGTCCGTTTGGCCTCTGCGTCGCTTTTAAAGTGCTTTCCCTGGCGTAAGCCTAACCTAAAAATCTCTTGAATTTTATCAGGTTTCCTATAAGTAAGATAGAGGCTTGTTGCTATAAGTTGATACCCTTCCGCATGCGTGAGTGCTTTCCCTGAGTAACACTTACAGCTCCTACTTAAACCCAACTGGCAATCCTATAAATTTACGCACTCTTCTAAAGGTATATAATCTCTTAAAGGAGATAAAACTTTACAGTCTATGTCTCCTTAGTCTCTAAGAGTACGGATTGTACTTTTCCCTTTCCGGAACCTCTGTAAACGTTTATATACCCCGTTTCCATCCGTTCGCACAGTTTGTTCACTCTCTGCTCCACACTACCAGATCCATCCATGTCAAAAAAAGAGCATGGTTTCAAACACCATAGCCCGCCGGCTGGTC
>AJFK01000224.1:0-43404 GCA_000467715.1 Hysterium pulicare CBS 123377 | reverse complement strand
AAAAAAAAAAAAAAAAAAAAAAATTGGATCTGGAACTTGGATCTGGCATTAGGATACTTGTCGTTGCCGCCACAACCTTACGTCTTTTACTAACTTGGACAACTACCTTCTCGAAGGATTTACTTTGTGCAATAAGATTGAAGACTCGGGACCAGGATTTGAGGAAGATGGCAATAGCTTTGACGACGAACGAGCTATTCGGGCTATGATGGTCACGACTCTCGGGTACCAATTCTTCGAAGCTGATCCCGCTCGTGCTTCACGAAGTAACACTGGAACTTCCTTCGTGGGATATTCAAAACACACCTCTTAACGATAACAAGACTCCAACACTCTTCGGGGGGTTCCAAGTCAAGTTCAGCAAATGAAGTAGAATACCCTTCCTTGCATATACTCTCTTATATACATACTGCCCCGTCATAGCAAGAACGATTACATAAGGGTATCAATACACTTACAAACATAAAAAGCAAAGCAACCAACAGCGCCAGCGCTCAAATGTGTTTTCCCGACCGAGCCTCCCATAACCCATTTTAATCATAAATTTCATGAAAATTCATAAAGTTCGTCCCATCAGTTCGTTAAACAGTCATAATATCAGTATAAATCTAATGAGCCCCCGTAAGCACCTCCCTCAATTTCGTCTCCGCCTTCGTAGAACTGATTCCTGCTTTCGTAGACCCTAGAGCGGTGCTGGGTCTCTCGGTCGTAGGACGGGATGGGCCCCACGGCATCCAGGACGAGAGGGAGGACAGAGTGCCGGAGCGATGGCGGGCGTGAGAGGGCGGGAGGGAAGTGAGTGAAGTGTGGCGACGGTGTTGGTGGAAGGTCGGGTCTTTCGAGTGGGAAGAGGAGAAGTCGTAGGAGAGCTGGTTTGAGGTTGTTGGGGTGGAGAGGAGGGTGAGGAAGGGTGTTGATGAAGCACGCATGGTTTGCGGTTTGCCCCCATCATCTGCTGTTGCTGTTGAAGGACCGGGATCGCTTTTCTTCCGCTTCTGTTCGCCGCTCATGACGCTTTTCAAACTGCCGTAGGCCGATTGCGTCTTTCCTCTGCCGCTTCTCGAACTCACTACGCTACCTCGGCTTTCGCCTGCCAGTCTCTCGCTCGAACTACTCGCTTCGGGTACCGCTGTTAATGTGTTCTCTGCTGCCCATCCACCGGCGACTCTACCTAGCCTTCCCCTGCCTACAAGTGTGCTGGCTCCCCATCCAGCAGCAGCCATGCCTGAGTTGACAATCTCCCCTTGTGGGGGTAGATGTGCGTCATATTCATCTGCAAGGCTCAGCCTACTCCTCGCACATATCTCTGCAATAGCGTCGATCGCCTCCCGTATCTCCGGATCGACTGCACGTAAGATGTTGGAGAAGGAGAAGTCCTCCACTGCTGGGAGCCTCTCGCTACGAGCTGCTCCTAGTCCTTGGTGCTGCGGGGCGGTAGAACCATTCATATTGGGTAATCGACGAGGGGAGTTCAAACGGGAGGATGGCCGCGAGCCGTGACGGGACCCAGAATAGGTGCGAACGACGACGGGTTGGGAGGAGAGCGAGGTACGCGTTGAGGTCGACTTCGCAGGTCTAGATCTCGACGTCGATGAGGAAGAGTGGTGGAAGGCTGGAGCATTGAGGGCGCGGAGGGCGGCCGATTGGGTTGCTGGAAGCGTCGTGCCCGTCAATGGACGTGATGGCTCGGAGGAGGGGGTATCAACAGCGGTAGAGGTTGGTCTGATGGATGGGACGTTCGATCGGTACTCTGAAGTCTCAATTGAGCTTCCCCAAAGATTCGAAAACAGGCCCAATGAAACAGACTGTCGGGTCGTCGTTTCAGTCGTTAAAGCCGGGGGCAGAATGGCTGAGGTGGTCGAATCTGCGATGCCAGGGCCATGGTGGAGAAAAGGAGGGGCAACGAGTCCCTCTCTCGCAGCAGCGCTCGCATCAGGCTCGAGGGGATAAATATTGCGGTTTGGATCGTCTTCGCCGGGCATTGTGGGCTTTAAAACTGATCGCTGCAAGTCAATGCGCGCGGTGCATGGCCGGTGGGCAGATCTTGTCGAGTCGTGTGTGGGGAAGAGCTGTTGTGCTTGAGCGATGTGCTGGCCGTGCCTAGGCGAGTTTTTGGCTTCTGTGCAACTTTCGACGACGGCACAACCAGAGCCTGGCAGGTGTACAGCTGCCCATTCTCGATTTGACATCTTCTCCTATCTCGGGACGTTGAACGCCATCGGTTACCAACTTCCATCCATCTGTTCCGTGGCTGCTTTGTTCTCCGTCACTCAAATATCTGACATGTGCACGTCGAGAGGACTAGAGGCCGATGCTTAGAATACCATTTGGAGCTAGCATGCAGAGCCTTTGCTTTCTAGAACGACGTGCATGGTTTGCGTGGACATCGCAGAATCATTCGCACGGTTACACTGTGAGAACTGCCCACGTGTAGCTTTCGTATATTCTTCCTGCATTCCGATACATGGAAGACGTGGATACATATGTAGCCAGAAGATACACCCATGCCTTCGGGTCACATCAAAACTCCCGCCGAGATAGGCTGAAAGTGGTCGTTGTACTGAGCCCTGGTTATGTACCTCAATCCGCCTTGAGTTGATTCCTCAGCCAGGACCCTAGACCGCCTGTTTGCTCTTCAAAGATCTGCATCTCTGCTTTAACGTTCAGCATGAGCATCACTTGTAACTCTCGCCTCCACTCTAACTCGGGCCCATCTTCGGCACAGACTTCCCAGCCAAGCATTTGGCGTGCCTTCTGTCGATCTCGTGGAGTCAGCCTCATAATGCCTTGGGTTTCGCAAGTTGCATTTTCGTTGCGACCACTTTCAAGGAAAGCGCCTTGGTTGAGGTGGCAGCTCTTCACACCAAGCCAACGCAGCTGAGGTAGGGTTAGACGACGGGATGGTGCAGAATCTGCCCCTGTAGAGGCATTTTCGTGAGCAAGAGCGTACGACCCATGTTTGTACGTGGATAGTATTGCAACGCCATCCGGGTCGAAATCCATGACCGCATAAGCCGGGATATGAGGATACTTGTCTATCAGATTTCGGAGAAAGATACGTGAAGCGAGATCGGGATAGCCCTTTCCCTGGTAAATTGTAAGCTTGATAAGATGCTAAATTGGCACTGACACATACAGTTAGCATGAGACCTTGCAAGCTAAGATCCGACCAGAAAGTCGAGGAGAGGAGAGATCGAAAGGTTGCCTAAACCGAGGTCAGTTCAATCCCGAAGAACAGTGGCATCAACGTACTTCTTTCTCTATCACTAGAATCCAGCAGACCTTTGACAAATCGATCTGGTCACATGCTTGAAGCTTTGGAATGAGTATTCCCTCAGTACGTTAGCTTGTGGCCGAATCCAAAGGGACGGAAATTCAAACCTCTCTATCACTTACACCGTTGATCTCCGTGTTGTCTGCTCGTTTAATAATGAAGTTTCCTGCAACAAGTCCCTTTGATGCAGCTGTCTGCAGTCTCATCAACAAGTGGACAGGTGACAGGCGGTGAAACCTATACATACGACATTGAGAAGGTTTCTAGAGACCCCAAATGTACAAGCTAGGTCATCGACATAGCGATCCACGACGGCTTGCTTGACGAACAGGTCAGGATGCCTGTAGTAGATGTCCCTGCCAGGTATGAGGTCCTTGGTGGAATCTTTTGCGGAACGAATACGGGATACCTTTTTGAGATAATCACATTGTCGACCAGTGCTGTGTGGATGAGCTCGAGAATACGAACAAGGACAGCTTTGATATACGTTAGCCACTCGAACGTCGAACAGCGGTAGGCAGGAAGTCTTACTGAATCTCCATGCTTCCCGCGGAGTCCCTCCTGGAAATGAAATCGTTCTAGTCTTGAGGTCGGTGCCTGCTGGAACAATGCCGTAGTCCGCATCAAACTTCCTTCCTGCAGTGCCAGTACGGGTGCGTAGATTGATCGAGAGATGTTTCTTCTTTTCAAGCAGGCCGTCGACGATATGCTCTAGGATTGACTCAATTCGTGCAACGACCCAGTTTCTAACACGTAAATCAGCAAGGCAGCCCATTCATTCCATCATCACTGGTGCAAACCTGTCTCGTGGTGGTGAGATTGAAGACCCTAGTGGCTTCGAGAGCTCCTCAGTTTCAATCAATTGGTCCGAGTTATGACTGTTGGTCGAGTCGTCAAATTTGAGCTCTTCCGGAAAGGCATCGAATCTTGGACTGCTGCTGAGATCCCATGCGAATGAAAGGTTTTGGGCCGAGTCGGACGTTTCGAGCATTTCATTGACATCGCCCGGCAAGGAAGCATCATCAAGCAATGAGTCTGCTAGAGAACCCTGCGAGGACGAGACCCCGAAGAGCATCTCTTCGAGACCTTGACCATCCATGGTCGATTTGCATCATGAGGATATGGGCAACACCAGGAGGTGGTTGTGCGTTGTTTCTTCGGCACAAATAAGCTTTCGTTCTTGCCTCCGGCTCCTGCGAGGTTGAGAAGGAAGTCTTAATTAAGACTCCTGTGCGGGCAACAAGATGTTCAGCCCTTCTTCTAGACCAATTTGCAAAAGCTTAGTTCAAGTTTCTGGATAACATGCTGCATAAAACACACTGCTGCCAGTCATAGAGAGTTCACTTCTTGAGACCGGCATGTAAAAAGGTAAACATTATTGAATCTAAAATCCCCCTCTTTCAGTAGCCAAGTAGTAAGGAGGAAACTATATACTGTAGAACTAATTGAACTGGCGAATAATGGGTATCATGTACGATGAATAAGTAAAAAGGGCGTCACCATCCGGTTTCCCACACACAACACTACTGCCTCTTCAAAACATCAATCAACCATCCAACCGCCTCTCGCGCCTCCGGCAGTCCATACGGCCAGGCGAGAAGAAAGCAATGCATTTGCTTATCCCACTCTAGCCACTCCCCTTCCACACCCGCCTCGGCGCACTTATCGCGGAACTTGATGGCGTCGGGCATCAGGATGTCATAGCCACCCGTCACACCATGGACTTTGATTCCGGCTTTGGCTAGGAGGGAGACATCGGCATTTAGCGGTGAAAGACGTGCGTCGGTGAGATCCCATTCTCCAGCCCAGGCTGCAGCTGTGGATTTGACGAAGGCGGGTGTGAGGATGGGGTCACAGGGTTCGATTTTCTGGATGTCTGGATTTGAGCGGGTGAGGTCGGTCGAAGGACAGATGGCTACTAGGGCTGCTGGACGGGGGCGAGTTGGAAGAGCAGTTCCTTCTTCTATTTGACTCTTCTCCTCTAATGCGTCCTCTCGCAGTGCCTCGAGTGTCAGAGCAAGGACGATATTTCCTCCGGCTGAATCGCCTGCCAGTATGATTTCCTCCCCGGACTCGGTACCTTGGTTCATTATAGTCCGATACAGCTTCAAGAGCGCCGGGAAGTTTTTCGGTGCCGGATCATTGGGCGCGAGCGGGTATGACACGATGGAGATGGCAGTGTCCGGTATGTTTCTAGCCCACTTGGCACAAAGCTGCCAATGCTGGGGGGAGGCATGGGACTGCCAGCCGCCGCCGCAGAAGTAGTATATCCTCCTGTTGACCTTGTCTTCATGTGTTTTTCGGGGCAATATATCGTAGATGCGCATGTCGCAGACGACTCGATGGGTGATTTTACATTTCCTCTTGGCTACCTTGCTTGGTTCGAGAACTGGCGAGCCATTCGTTCGGTCCTCTGCTTTCGGCGGTCGGCCAAGGTGGTTCCGGATTGGACGGATGAAGATGTGCGTGATATGTGTTAAAAGTCTACGCTCGTCGCGGCGGGTTATTCTAAGGCTCGACGGTTCGTCTAGGATGGAGGTCGGTTTCATAACGGTTTCTATGCCGTCGGTATTGTCCGAGAAGGGCATTTTGAGATGGTCCGACTTTGAATGTTGAGAAATTGGCGGTGCTGGATGTTAGGAGTAGAGATCAAAAAGCGCGAACGAATGCATCCAGCCAGTTCTACTTAGCATTGGGGAGAATCGGACGATGCTCCAGCCCTTAGTGGCGCATATGTTGGAATGTGGCTTAAGGTCCTGGTGAGAGCGCGTCATAGTGCTTAGCTTGGATCGCGACTGTTCTAGACCGACGTCCGATTCAGAACGAACTTCCTCGGCGAAGGAGCCAAGCATTGATTCCTCTAGCATGGCGAAGGGTTTGTGGAAAGCAACGTTCGAGCAGGCTGTTTGGTGAAGGGGATGAAGTCGAGGCTTGGTGTTGAGTTGCAGCATGGGTGACACGGGTGACGGGTGCTCGATCCAGGGATGCTTTCCAGGTTCACGGATCAGATGAGATAATGCATAATGTTGGAGATTAACTGGCTGCAGCCTTCCTTCACTCTGTTGCGCAAAGTCTCTGCTGTTAATGTCTACAAATCCAACACGATGATACACTGCACCCGCCTCAGCACTTTTTCAGCTCTGATGCCCGTAGCGTCAGCCATTTATGGCGTTCTGTAGAAACCATCTACCTCATCTTTCCGGTCTCCTTCAATATCCGCTTGTCTTTCCTCCCCAATTTCAACGACATCACCGAGCACACCTAGGTATTATTACCATCGCACTGTATGGTGTCCAGCAGCTCACTGTTTACTTGTGGATTTCCTTAGAGGATACAGTACCGATTCTTGCAAGCTGGACATGCTGCAACATCACACTGCGGGCAATAGAACGAAACTTTTCCACGAGCTTCTCCACAGAAGACACAATTTGTTCTCCTTTTCTTCCTTGGCCAGCCGAGTCGAGGATGGTCGCATTTCGCAGGACGCTGACACTCGGGTTGCACTGGTTGGGCTTGTCGACGCTCAGCGGCTTCTCGCATCCTGGCCCACTTTTCTCGAATGCTATCCTGCTTCTCTTCTATCAATATAGCTTTAAGCCGCTCTTGCGCAGCTATCTCCCGCTCCACTCGAGCTCTCTTTGCAGCTTCTTCAGACCTTCGTTCCGCCTCCATCTCCCTCTGTTTGCGCAGCCGTTCTCTCGCCTCAAGTTCTTGTTGTTCCCTAGCTTTGCGTGCTGCCTCTCGCGACCTCTCTTCGGCCAGCTTTTCTCTCAACCTCTTAAGCCTTTCCTGTTCTTCCCTATTTCTGGAAAACCGCTCTTCTTCTGCCTTCCTGCGTCTCTCCTTCTCCTCTGCTGCTTTCCTCTCTCGCTCTGCTTTGTCCTTGGCTCTTCGTTGTTCCTCTTCCATCCTGCGTACCCTCTCAGCCTCGGCCGCTCTTCTGTGTCTCACTGCTTCTTCAGCTTGTCTGAGCTCTTCGTTTCGGCGTTTGATCTTTTCCCATGAGCGATACTGGACCCATTCTTCACGCAGCTGCCGGTAATATCTGTCATATCTCGACCGCTTTGATGCATCGCGAAGAAACTCGTAGGCCTCTCTAATCTTAGCGGCGCTGATACGTTAGCCTCAACATTAGTTCTAATGGGTAGACTATGTCAGGCTTAAGAGACATTTCCGAACTCACCTTGCGGAACTCTTGAGCATCCCCGCATCGTCCTGGGCCTTGTTTATCTGGATGATGCTTTTTTACTAGTGAGTGGTGTGCTCGTTTTATGTCTTCAAATGTTGCCGTTTGCTGTAATCCAAGGTCTGCGTAAAAGTCCGGCTCTTCTGGAGCTTCTGGCTCCGATTCGAATCCGTCCATTCGTTAAAAGGTGGACTGAGCGTAGTAAGGCTCACGAGAAACAAGGTCCTGAACCAGACCGATAGCGATAGGCAAGCTAACACAATAACTAAAAGAGCTGCCTTGCATGGCTACTGGAATGCTGAGTCAGTGGAAGTCGAGCTTCTGCTCGTCGACTAAACCTGCACAGCTGATATCTAGGCAACTTCATACCTCTATGCAGGGATACACTGGCTAGCTTTCCACCGCGCATCAGCTGATGTTTTACTGGCCGGGGAATATCGGATCGCGCTTCTAAATGCCTTACATCATGTCAGCCCAATTACCTTCCACCACGTCTCAATTGCACTTAATTGAGGTCGATAATAGGGTGCAATCGTGCCAATCATAAAGATCATATGCAGAAGTTGACTACACACTGCCTGTTGGCCCGCAACGCAATTAGATCGTAGGAATATGAAAGCTGGTACATGGCCTATTAGCTGCAGGATTCCCTGTACAGACGAGCTCACCGGAACGCCACACCTAAGTTCAGCCAAATTTCCGTCGCAGCAAATCTATGGCAAGCATTCGGCTTCTGGCTCGTCAGTTCATGCTAATGCACGTTTTGGGGCTATAGGCAACTGCCGCTTTGCGTTCGTATCCCTCCTATTCTCTCCACGTTCTTTGTCTCTTTGGAGATATGGTTTACCAGCATGCCAGGCTCCGGTATAGAATACTGCGTATTTCGGTTTCGTCACTGATTGATACTGTAATCATCCAGCATCTTAGTGCCCCAGCCTGAATGTAATGTTGGCTATGAGTTCTCGTTGCGAGCTCATCCAAGGGAAATAGCAGCCCGCCTTTTTCACTAAGATATCCATTGTGACCACGCTATTCCATTAATGGATGATGTTATTCGCATCATTAACGTTAACTCCATCCATAGCAACTACATCTCCAGCAAACCAACCAGAGGCCTTCCGTCTCCCAGTCTCCCCGAGCACAACGGTGTCGACATATCTCATGACCCAGTCCACCATTCATCCATCCCCAAGGTCTTTCCCACCCCAAGGCCTAACAAAGCACCCCTTCTTATCAACAACCGGCTTCCTATTCTGATCACAAAGCATCCCATCCCCCTGATCCACCATCCACTCCGCCATCCTATCCCCCTCGAAATCCACCTTCGCCCCCCTAACCGCCCAATGCACCGGCACCTCCATTCCCCTACGCCACAACTCCCTCGTCACAGTATCTAGCGTCACCAACCTCATTCTCGGCTTGATCTTCGCCGGCGACGTCTTAGCTATAGGCCCGGGTTCTATGGCTCCGAACGCGTTCAAGGTACCTTCGATGTGCTGCTTAATGTATTTTAGGGACTCGCTGGGGATGTGGCGCGCTTCGGGTTTTGAGAGCGGGTGGCGGATTGAGCCGTGTGCGTTGCCAGGGGTGAGGAAGGTTGGGTCTGGGTAGGATTCGTTTAGCCAGTGGGAGGGGAGGTGGAGACCGTAGGGTTGGTAGGCGTATTTTGAGGACATGTTTGTTGGTGTGTTGGAAGTGTCGATGTGGTTGATTTCTTTGACTTTATTAGTGGAGAATTGTAGTTGAGGATGTCGAGGATGTTGAAAAAGAGGAGTGCATGGTCGATGCTTTTGTACGGCATAATTTGGGGATACGCTGCATTCACGCTCGAATTCGAAAGCCATGTGGCATCGGTATCTGGAATGTGGAAGCCATCACTCCAACAAGTCAGTTGGAGTGGTGCTTTGTGAATGATGCCAATGCCGTGAATCATCATCTTTGGCAGGGCGCTATTGTTCTTTGTCTTCGCTTCATTCTTGGAAACTTCCAGTACTCTTGCACCAACCTGGATGGGCTTTTCAATTTTGAAACCGAGGAGGATTCTTGCTTGAGACCGCCAGGGCAACGAATATTTCCGCGGAGCCGTATTGTTCCAACTCGGCCTCTCCTTTGCGGTGGTGAATTGGCAGAAGGCTATTAGCGACCTGGCCACATCAATCCAATTTGGTATATTTTTCGAGTCCTGCCGGGCTACTGCTATGTCTTACCAAGTCTCCACAGCTCATGCACTGAGCACGAAGGTAATGGTTAGGTAGGGATCGCCTCCTAGATGTATCGCCTCCTGTGCACGTGTCTTGGAACCTCGCCTAGAGATGGTTCGCTGTTGAGAGCGTGATAGTGCCGCTTCCCCTCAGCCCTTCAAATCAATGAAGATAGTCCCGGAGTTGATACTGAATTGGGTGTTTGCAATGCACTTATTCGGTAGCACGAGCAACGCATCTTCCATACACTTGAGTTCGAGTTCAGAGTATTGATGACCTGTTCTCGACCGCACCACATAGTCGTGGGTCAAGCTCACGGGTTATCCAATGCTCACTTCCCTGGGTTACGGCACAAGTCCGCAGGACCAGACAAGAACCGTAATGCAAAAAGCGCTAGACCAACTCATCGAAGGATTGTTCGGTTTATTCTGATTCTGGAGTCCTTTCAGGTAGGCATAGACTATTCTTTCAACAGGTGGAGATATAACGGCGTAGTGGATATCTGCTACTAAGACGCTGATGGTTGTACAAGTAACCTCGCAAGAGGAATATTCACCGCGTGGTAGGGTTTGAAACCGTGAATGGAGTCCAACGATTGCTCCAGGCTTCCACATGACCATGCGATGGTGAAGCTTGATCGATGGATATAGCTCATAGTGTCCAGAACACCTGAATTGACCAAGCTTCCCTATTGAATGCATCAACATGTTAGGTAAATACGCCTCAACGTAACCGCTCTAAGGTATAGAGATATCCGAAACAAGGTCGCATCCCACATAGGATGGCGTCCATGATGTTAGCTAGAGAGTATCTTCGTGCACAACTATCTTAGTTATGGATCAACTTAATCGCCGTTTATTCTATTCGCAGGATATCTTAGGAGCGAATATCTTACTCGTAGGATCACCTAGTCACAGTACATCTAAGTGTTCTGGTAGGTACGCCGTCCGTGATGAGGAATTCCCAACTCCACTGTCGATTGATGTGGTCTGGATGCTTTCTCCACGTAATCAGGTTTGAGGACGTGTATCCGACGACAACAATATGAGGGAGTATGCAAGTAGCGTTGAGTACTATTGCCACAGTCGATGTAGGTCATTTCCGACCTTTGATCATCATGCGTTTCTTCCCGATTCATCTTGCGTACTTGACTTCAATTGGAATGCCACAGTATGTTCTCCCAGTATCCATGGTTCGTTCGCCACCAGGGCATGAAGATTGAGTATAGATCGAAATTGAAGCCTCCCCGCATGAGGGCGTTTGGACGCGTTCGTTTGGACCTTGCCGCGGAACACGGTGAAACCAGTGATCTCGATCTAGAAAAGCCCATAATACGGCCAGCACTGTGAAGTGGGAATGTTTTGGAGGTCGCCGCATATACGGTCTTATATGATGTCCCGGGTAAAGAACTTACTACCTAGATAAGACCTGGTTCTTGCTGCGGTATTTGTATTCGAACGCTCATCCCGTTGTAGGTTCGAACTATTGAGGATGAATGGCCAAGCTGCGTATATCTCTGTACGAGACGCCTAACATGATGCATAATAGGAATCTTCTTCAGGTATACTATTCTGAAATCTTATTTCAAGTTGTGACTCCTCGAAATGTGGCTTGATATTGGGGTGACTAGACTTCAGAGACTACGAGACTGTCATGAGGTTTGTACTCGTAGGTTGATGAAGCTCTCCAGAGATAGAGCCAAACATATTCGTAAGTAACACTGATGCTCTACTTATCCGATGACAGTATCTCGACCGTTTATCAGTTAGATGGGAACGAAATAGTCTGTTATTTCTTCAACAACCCGCGGATTTTTTGGAAGTTCAAAAGATCTATCGCATGGTTTGGTGTGGCTTGGTAATCGTGACCGAGTGGACTGTCGAAGTCAAATTGAGGAGAAAATACGGGATTATGATGTTGGATAGATTGACTAGGTCAACCGATGTCTAACTTCGTGAAATATTCCAGGAAGATTTCTGGTTCCTAAGATATCTGCGCACGCCTGGAATCTGATTTTCCAGTAACCTAGCAAGGGCGAAATAGACCGAGGTCGTGCAGCACACGTGTGTTTCCGGAGATTGTTACTTGGATTCCGCTGGGGTGTCGTTCGAACATATCGTCAAAACCTCAACAAATCATTCCCTCTAAAGACAACCGGCAAACAATTGCCAAAAGGTCAGTGAGGGCCGTAAGTTCATTCGAACCATTGGAGACATTGGTGTACCGCGAATCCATCAAGCATCTTTCGTACAGTTGCCCGAATATATAAAGACCTGAACAAACGGTTCTGGCCGCGACATAGTCCTTTACGAGCACTCCAAGTGCCCCCGAAGAGCACTATGAGTTGGTCAAGCATCCTCTAAAAGAATCATCTCTCCGTTCACGCAAGCGGCTATATCTTCGCTATTAATATGCTTCTTTAAAAGATTGAGAAGTTCGGTTTCCTAGTTGGTTGAGTATCATGGATAATTCTTAGGCAAAGTATGAGATGTAAGGGGAAGGTACTAAAAGAATATTGAGTGACGTTCTTGACGTGCGTTATCTTTAAAAAGAAACCAACGTCCAAAAGCTCCATAGGTTACTTTATTTGGGTTGTGTTAGGAGCATGGGGTTCGAAGTGAAGATGTTTGTCTGTTTGGACTAGATCGTTTACCGCGGACCGTATAATTATGGTATAGATGACTTTCGAGAGCTCATGAAGGCGTTTTGTAGAGCCTGATGGGAAAGTCGCCACCCAATGTCCTGTTAATATACTAGCCTATAACTAGTATTCATTCCAATCTTTTCGGTGCACAATAAAGCACTTGCTTCGTTCATGACCTGACATTCGTACCTGCAAGCGCCTAAAACCAAGACCGAGGAAAGGAATGTCTTTAATTGCAAGAAATCGCACTCTCATACGGTGATAGACCAAATGGTCTTATCACTCAAGGAGTATTGTAGTAGAAACCAAGTTCCTTAGGAGATAAATCAGCGAAGTGGTAATTCACTCAGAGCGTTCATGACATTCTGAGTTATACGCCTCTCGTGATGAGTAATTCCAATCTGCTTTCCAACATCAGTCATGTTGTAGAGGGTTTCCGGCATGATGATAATGTTTTAGCTCTTCTGCAAGACATTATAATGACTCCAGCAGTAGTACTGATTGAGGAGCTCTCCTAGGCCGAGTACGCAGATGTCGTATTCCGATTCAGTGCTTCCAAAGACCACTTGGAGACAGTAAGCCCGGAATTTGTGAAGACGTAGCACCTTCACTTATGGCGCCAGTGCTCCGCATTCAAAGACAATGTCTGTCGCTGTCAGGTACTCTACTACTACAATTAAGGATTTTGCCAACGATCATCCAGTACTGAGTTGCTACGATCAAGAAAATAGTTTTCGAACACATGGGGAATCCATTTAAGAGACGTAAAACCACCCACATGATGGCATTTGTAGAAATCCGATGATTCTTGCCAGACATGAGAGCATGCAATGGGCCTTTGAGACTTAATCTCTCTAGCAGAAGCGGCGAACATCCAGCACGTAGTGTGCACATATTATTCAGTCCCAACACGACATCGTCATCGACAATGTATGGAGTTAGCATCCAGAAGAAAGCACATTGCTCTCTCGGGTATCTGGAGTTCTGATCTCGGGATGCGTGGAGGGGCATCTATTGTGCAGAACGAAACATAATCAACACCCTAGCCTCGCGATTGGGTAACTGCCGCATCGTTCGGCTTTCGATGATGTTTTTAGACGAGCGAGACTGAGTAGTGCCATTCGGGTGCAGAATCTCGATCTATGGAAAACAGGCCACTGCAGCCAAGTCATAATGGGTGAGACCATGTATGTTCGATACTCCGTCAATGGTACTCTCGAGTCTTCAATAGCTGGGTTGAACAGAATATCTGGGCGCCTATTTCCGCCTTAATCTCTCGTGTCATCCTTTTCTACCCTAATTAAGGGAAAGCAACGGAAGAGGCGCATTTTGTTGCCTTGTGCGGTAGATGGGCACCAGAATAACGAGAGGAGGTCTCCATGTTTGAAGGGCATGAATCAGATCGACTAATCGGTACAAGCATATAGCTGAACCGGACGTAATGCTCCTCCCATGTGCAGAGAACCATCCATATTCTTTCCAGACATGTTTGTGCTGTGGAAACTAGCATTGGCTCTCCTCCACACCGTGTTCCGTCTAGAACATGAATATGTTCTAAAAGGCGTTCTAACAAAATAGTGCCACTTCTCATGATATATCCACTCCAGTATTGTTCGTTAACTTATGCAGGTATTCAAAGAATGTTCACGCGCCATGGGTCGTGTCGATTGTTTAGCGCGATGGTGGACCTCCGCATGGTGGAAGCTCCAATTCCGACTCCAGCCATTGGCGGCTAGTTTGAGATATTTTGGATCTTTTTCATGGACATTGTTCCAAGAAGGAATCCAACATGGCGACCATCTACGTCATCATTCGGCTACTAGAAGCACGAAGCATGGAATCAGCTATTGCAATATCCTGAGCGGTATCGATAGAGCTGCTTTGTAATGTTCTACGTGTTCGATTTCGCTGCCCAGAATATAGATTTCGCACACACTCTTGCCATGGTTGGCGAAAGTGAGCTATTCTGCATTTCACATTCGTTCGAGCAGACATTCAAGTGTAGACTCTGCTGAAATTAACAACCACCTAAACCAGGGGAGAGAGTTGCCTACGACAAACGGTATCGACCCCATAGTACCGGAAGGTTTCGAGAGGAGGTCATAGAAGGGGTAGTGAATGGTTTGGATTTGATTCTAGCGTAGCGAGTCAAGTTGCCTCGGTCTAGCTTTCCATCTCGATTGTCCAGGATACCGTTTAGTTTGTAGTACTCCGAGAATAACATAGTACAATTCATCTTCGCTTCGAAAAGACATGAGTCCCAATGGGCAGGTTTTATGACCATCGCAGCTAATGTTCGTTTGGCATTGGCTGGATCTACATCATGAAGATCATAGTCTGACTTGATAACGGCGCAGAGGAATCTCGGAGCCAACGTGCATTCATCTTCTCAAATTGATTAAAGATTACCCAGAAAGCTGCTTGCCGTTGAGAAAACGGTTGATGGATTCAGGATCATCATCTGGAACCCTTTACATCCCTAAAGGGTTGAACCTTGGCGACAATACAGAAGAGGCCGCAAACTCCGCACCCATTGCGATGAGTACTACAGAGTTGTAGCGTCGGGAACGACTCGCTAAGGATTAGGTTGATGGGTAGGCATAGATCTCATTCTCGCCGATTGATGATAGGTATCGGTAGGTTATCACAAAGCAGCATAGCTCGTTTACCCTACCGATGTGACTGATATTATTTATATCAAACAGACGAAGTGGAAGGGTCCATGGCTTCGGATCCTGTTTGTGTGGTGGAGCGAACACACCAGAGCCATGAGTAGTGGGGTTCCACATGGATCCCACACATCCATGTTGATGAGATAACTATACTTTCGGCCATGGTACTTATCTCTGCTAGTAGTTTATTCGGGACCCGAGGATGTTTCTAGCAATCACCAATGCAAACGATAAGCATTCGATAAATGAACGGGGTGGAAATCCAAGCACGCAGTGGACCATAGTCTAGGTCTCGACGCACTTGAATGCATGAGGTCTTGAACAAGTACCTCTCCATCGGTCGGAATAAGAGGCGCATATTAAACACATTTCCCCGCCCTTGGCCTGCAGATGGTATCCATCTCTTCAGGTCTAGCCGTTCTAAAGCTGAGGAAGCATAACATGCCGAGTGCTGCATTGCCTTCCTAGAATAGTGGGACATGGATCAGTAGTGTTGAGAATAGTCGATATTTCTGTGACTAGTCGTAGTCACGGTTTGGCGATGAGTTCGCATCAGGTCGCATCGAGCCCGTATATTGGGAGGAATTTTGAAGGCAGAAGGCCATGCGAGCGACCGTGTTGTTGATATGTATCCGAGCATGTAATTGCACGTGAATGTCCGCTTAATCCAACTCATGTTTGCAGGGCAATGAGCAGTTGGTGAAGGAGCTATGAATCCCATGGACAGAAGCCGATTTTGCGTTGATCTCGAGAACAGTGAGTTCATATCAAAGACGGTTCGCAGTGACGCCGATATGACATACAATCCGAGATGCGGTATTCCCCTGCATAAGGAAGTATCTCGCTCGGCCGAGACATTCGTTCCAGAAATGGACGATCTTTGATGGACAGTGGAAATTTCCAGGTGCAGCCTCCTGCGAGGAGAAGCGTAGTATTACGCTCAAAACTTTGGACAACAACAAGCCATCAGGGACTTCATCGTGGAATTGCAAGCTCTCTGCCGTCAGTAAAAGTTCCTCAACATGTTGGATAGCTTCGCAGCATTGACGACGGCATGATTGACTCTCAATTCCCCAGGTGAAGGACACGTCGTGGCCCAGAGGAGATCCGACAGGTCTCGCCTACACGTGACGAGCAGCATGACAAATGCCTTTGCTCAATTCGCGCTGACACCCACAGCATGGAGGAGGATGTCATTGTAGTCGGTACTCCATTTCCCGAAGTCTGATCGCAACACTCTTGGTTCACACCAATGCCGTTGATTGAACGCATCAGGCGTGAATCTTAGCATAAGGAGAGAACATCGACATGTCCTCGGTTTTGGTTTAGTCCCGTACGATATCCCAGAGAAGCGCACACATCGCGGACGAAAGCTAGTACGATTGAGTTCCGAAGACAATCATGGCTAGGGAGAAGTGGAGGAGTTAGATCGCGTATCGGTTCTGGAAAGCTCGTTCGATGTTCAGCATTTAAATTAGACGACTAAGCGGGCAGCGAACCCGACAACATGTGTTCAACTTCCATTCATTTCTCAAAATGAAGTAATATGGTCGTTGGCACCGCATCGTTTAGGAGAGATAACGTATGATGGAAGCATAAACCTGCACGACGCAGAAATGTTTTGCACTATTCGGTGACGGCATCTCCCCATATGAAACCAGCGACCAGGGGTCATGGAGAGAAAGTTGATGCTCTGGTAATTCTCCGGCGAGTAGCATAGACTGTTACAGAGTTATAGATTGTCCCAGGTCTCTCTGGACACACGCTCATTTCTCCTTCCCTGTATTGACTAGGTAATGATCTGGCTCAGCTGTTGAGGCAAGGCTTGTATCGGTCTTTCATATCCGTCCGCAAATCAACCGATAATTCTCGAAAGCAGGACGCTCGAATCCCCCATTACAATGTATGATTCGAAGTGGACCATAGGCCAGAAGTCATCAAGGGATTGAGATTCTCGGTATGAGGCTTTCAGATTTGGAAACTGCAGAGTTGCTTCGCATAGAATCCAGCAACCCTATCACGGCACACGTGGATCTCTTACATAAGGTGATTGATGAATTGAAAGTTGCTCGTACCCGGGAAGTTGCAGATGCTTCCACGGAGTCGAACTACTTTGAGAAATCAAAAGCTCTGGAGACGTTCCTTGCGACAGGAAAGGATGCTTGTCGCTAAGATACTATGAGCGCAGTGCCCATTGCATGCCTCAATAATATGCGAGCATTTGCATGAAGCTCAGAGAACTTTTCTTGTCATCGGAATGGAGAGATCATTGGTCGTACTGGCTCAGAAGAAGAGCCATGATAGACTGTAGGCAAGACTCTTTGAAAAGTGGATGAAAAGTGGATGAAGAAAAGCAAAGAGAAAGAGATACGAAGGGGTAATTATATAGACGTCTAGACCGCCCATCTTGAAAAATTCTGCTCATTGGGTTCTATGAACTTGCTCCCTACAAACACTTAGCCGTTCTTACCCTGCCAATAGATCGTCAACGACGCTTCCAGCCCCACTGCTATGGTCATGCGTTATGACAGCAGAGTCTTCCCACCTGCTAATCCAGGCCACTTGACCTATCGTGGGATCCAGGATGGTGGCGAAATGTGTCTCTTCGTTGGTAACGGGATAATCTTCCACCCAGTCAATGAGGGTTTTCTTTCGAATGTACACGTCCTCATCTGTGGCATCAGGGTGCCGGTGACGATATCGGCGGCAAGCTCTTTTCCAATTCGTGACCACGCAGCCTTTCCGATCCATGGATTCGTCTACGAGATCCTGCATTCCGCTAACGCTGAGCTGTTTTGCGTTTGTTGGGTGAGCGGTTCTTCCCTCATAAGCGGTATCGTGATTTGTCGCCACGATGAAACTTGATGAGGTTCGGACGCTGGCGGTCACACGATCTTTCTCCATGACTGCTGTAGTTTGGCCGTCGGAGAAAATAAGGTATGCGGCGGTAGTTTTCTGAGAAGGAAACTGATCTAAGATACTGGCTAGGTCAGGGAGTGCTTCTGTGGCATTTTGGGGTGACCGGTTTCGGTGAGCCTTGGGAACAACCATGTCTCGCAAGTATGATGATATTGAAGGCCGGACTCCGAGTAGGATGAGTAAGTGATGTCCGTAAAATTTCAGACTTGAAAGCCATGAGCTATTGTCATGATACGGCCGAAAATTCAGAGAAACACTTAGGTTTTGCCTGCCTCCGGGTAAGCGTTACGCAATGAATAGCAAGGAGGAACACACCTCACACCAGTCAAGACACCGACAAAGCCAACGTAAGAAATGGTTCTGGCAATAACGGGTCCCCCCTGGCTCTCCACGAATTCGAATTGCACAACGACCTTTCGCAGGGCGTCCATGCCCCAGTCCAAGGTTCTAAAATGCAGCATTTTGACTTTTCTATTTTCTTTTACTTGTCCCCCGCCACTCGTGCAACCCATGAATAGGTCCAGTAACACGTTGAATGCCACTAACAAATACATATCGACCCCAGTGGCCATGCTGATGCCGCGAAGCTCTTCTGTTTGCTCCTGACTATGAAGCCTCCGCAGTGTAAGCCGGGCAAGGACCGTGATCATTTTAGTAGAGAGTCTGATCTCTTTCATAACCTCATCGAAGAGGTACGTGAGCTCCTCCACAAAGCCTTTGTATTCGGTCGCAACTTGAACGTAACGTTGAGACGGGGGAAGTGAAAGATCGATCGTATATGTGGACGGTATATCAGAAGGAGCAGTGTGAGGGTTTTCGCGCAAGCTAGGCTTTGTGACCTTTGGAAACGGCTTAGGAGATCGGGTAAGGTCTTCAGTAGACTCGTTAGAAATCAATCGTTCCCTATGCGAGGGCTGCTCATCTTGATAGTGAGGGACGTCTGGGAAGCCAGAAATTCTCGCCGTCTTGCTTCTTGTCGTAGGTGCCATATTGGTTGCGCAAGTACCTCGAGGGCAATCCTCCTAGGCCATGTCTTATAGATTCAGCCAGCACTTCGAATAAGCATGTTTAGGGAAAGATAGGGCAATGGCTGCCTAGATGCTGATTCAAACTAGGTGGATCGCTCCGAGCAGAAAGGGTACGCGAGTCTCCGTTCTCTCAACGGAGCATGCATGGTTTGGGAAGACTTATCGAATGGAAAATGGTGTCTCAGCAGCAGGCAGCGACCTTGAACTTCAGGCTCTCAGGCTTCCGAAGCCCCTGACCAATCGGATGCTGCTTATGTAATAGTGCATTAGACACTTCGTCGCCTTTGACTTCATGAGTTTGTCTCTATCGCTCTTTCATTATCGTCGGCGAGTATGCTGAGTGATCTTATTGTCCATAATACGAAATTGAAGCTGATATGACAATCTAAACAAACACGGTGAACGACTCAGTTGGTGGTAGCCAACACGACGCACTGCATCTCAACGTCGAGGCAAATGACCTTCATACCCTCCGACGGAAATGGATCATATTCTGGTCAGAAATCACTCTTTGTCTCGACGTTGAAGACAAAAACATGATGTTTGGAAACTTCATATGGTTTTGTAGTAAGCTCAGGCGAGTAGGCCTAAAACTATCTAACGCCTTTAGAAAGGAGGATGGGTTACATATTTCGGCCGCTAGAAGGAAACTGATAATTATAATGGCTCAAATTAAGCGTGGTTCACGGGGGTTATCTTGAGCAGGCTCTTCTTCCTCGCCGGCGTTATGTAGCCCAACCTAATTGGAAGAGGAGGGTTTTGGTTTGGAACTATGCAACAAACTGCCTGCGTGTTATTTTTAATCAGACATGGGACCTTGAGAAGCCTCCAGTCCCCAATCTCCGATGTTGGTGGTCAGAATGGATATCCTGACAATCCCTAGCTCATCGACTGCCTGGATTTTGGGTCATAGAGACCTCAGGAAAGTAAACGAGGAAGTCAATGACCTGAAGCTAGCATATTGAGCAGGCATGATTCGCAAGACCGAAGTTTGGCAGGAACGATAGCAAACCGGCAATCCCAGAGCCCGCCAAAGAGCCGTAAAGTAGGAAGACTATTCGAAGTGCAGTCTTAAAGGTGGCATCATCATCATTTCGCGCTCTTGTCTCCGTGTAAAAGTGCTGTGAGTCGGTGAACGAATGGTCATGAGATGCCCCTTTAGTCCGGCTTCAAGCGGTGAACTCTCTGAGCTGATGAGCTTCCAGCGAGAACGACACGGAAATTTTCCATCTTCTTCGTTTTCCTTTTTCACGACTTTCCCTCAACGACGATCCATCGACCCATCTCTAACTCTCTCATGCCATCATACAAGATGTGTTTCCCCTTTACTTTGTGGCGCACTATGGACATGAGGCTCGAAGATCCGCCAAAGCCTAGGAAGCATAGGGTCGTCTATGGACTGAAAGATCATGAATCTAAGAGGACCTACTACGTAAGTTTGCTGCCCAAGGTGCCTTCCATTCCTGTCATTTCTTTTCGGCTTTCACTCTCCCCGCGTCATGCAACTTGAGCCAAGCCATTGAGCTCTTGTTCAACTTTACCTTGTCCACCTCACCCTTGACCTGCTTCCTTGCCACACCGCAACACCAAACCAGCACAAGCGCGTTTTGCGACTTCAATTCAACTTCCTCTGGCTCGACTTCCCTCCACTTCTACACAACAACCGCAGTGACCGCCACAAGTCGCTGAAATGGCTTTCCCTCAACCCTTTGACAACAAAATGCGTACCTATACCTATGTTCCTCGCGCAGACGGTCTAGGGTACCAAGTGCCAGCGCAAGCGCCAGCGCAAGCTCCAGCGCCTCAAGCGCAACAACAAGCTGTACCTGGATACTACTACCCGGGCCAAACTTATCAATGGACATATCCGGCTTACTACTACCCGCAGTATTATCCTCAACACCAGTACCATTACCCTTCATACTCCTACTCTCCGGCAGCTGCGGCTCCAGCTCCGGCCCAGCCTACTACGTACACCTACAGCTACCCTAGTCAGCAGTACTACTACTCAACCTATGCTGCTGCTCCGGCGACTAGCGGACACTACCACTATGGTCAGACCAAAGCTGAAGTCGACTACCACAACCGTCGCATCGCCACTGAGCGCGGAGCCTATGAAGCGAAGAAGATCAAGCCCGATGCCAAGCCCGACGATGTCTTCTGGTGCAAGGAGAAAGACGGCAACTGGTACCTGAGGTCGTACTACACCATCGAGAATGACTGCCAGCCGGGACGGTGGCAGATGGATGCCGAGAAGGGCTACTGTGTGTTCCATCGCGAGTAGCATGGCTGAACGATAAGGTGACTACGTTTCAATACTCCCGGAACTCTTGATCTTCGGCTAATCTTGTGGCTCCACGAGGCGATGGTTGAAGAACTGACCTCTCAATTTCCGATCACTTCAAGTCTATCCTTGTCGTCACTCTTCCTTCGGTCATTCATCTCACAACCTCAGCCCATCTCTTCTCAAGTACTCGGCACTCAGTCAATATTTCCGTCGATCCGATCCATCACTCAGTCTCTTTTCCGGTAGATGTTTTGTTCTCGATACCCACGAACGGTCTTCCTAAAAGATTCTTGAACACTAATGTCGGAATTGGGTTTAAAGGATATGTAGACTCATCTCAACGGTTGCTGTTTGTTATATCCCTTCCACAAGACTTTCTAAGGTCTTTTGAATTCTGATTTCCCCTTTCTCTTTCTCTTTCCTGGCGTGGTGTGTGTTCGATATCAAATTGAGTGATGCGGTTGGAAGGGACCATAGGACGAAGAAAGCGGCGGATACTCACTGAAGGAGGTATGTGAGGGGCTAATACGATGCGGTTCCGTAAGAAAAATGTTAGGGGAGGGAAACTAGGTTGATCAATACTATCTCAATTGGTCGATCTACCAATAAAGTGCATCTTGAGAAGCGATTCATATTCGGCTTTCAGATCGTACCATTCGCCATGAACAAGGTGCACTGGCTTCTCAAAGAGGCCTGACTCTAACCTAGTAATGTCATAACGCCTCCATAATGCTATGGCTCCCTAATATTACAGCGAAGACTCGTACCTTCTCACACCATCAGCACGCCTCATGCATTCACAACCACTTGTAGAACAATCACGACCTCACATCTTCTCGCCTTGAATAGTAGCAACCACCCTCCTCGTATGTTTCGAATTCCTGAACTCGAGATACCAAATCCCCTGCCAAGTACCCGTCGCAAGCTTTCCATTCGAGATCGGAATCGTGACGCTCGCGCCCACCAGCGCAGACTTAACATGTGCCTAAAACCCAGCATTCAATTAGCACTCTTCCATTTCCCAGAACATCACACTCTTTTCTCCTTCTCAGAGGGGGATCCATTTACACATACCGGCATATCATCACTCCCCTCAGCATCATGCCTATACATGCCCCCCTTCCTGTCCTCCGGCACAATCCTATCCAACGCATCACTCATATCTGCCCGAACATCCTCATCCCAATTTTCATTCAAACTGAGCGCGCAACTCGTGTGTTGGATGAACAGATGCACCAAGCCGACTTTATAGTTCTTGAGCTCCGGAAGCTGGCTTACGATGTCTGAGGTTATGAGGTAGGATCCGCGCGATTTAGACGGGAGCGTTAGAGTCTTTTGGAACCAGGACATGGTGGAGGTTGGTGGGATGGCGCAGATCGAGGGCGAGGTGCAGAGGACGCTGGTAGGGGTTGCGAGGGGTGGCCGTGTGGGTGAGAGGATGGAGATGGGGAGGTGGAGGAGGTAGTTGAAGAGAGGTGGGAAGAGGCAGATGAGGAAGATTAGGATTAGGAGGCTGTGGGTTGCGGCGGAGTTGAGGGAGAGTGGCATGCTAAAAAGTTGAGGTTGGTGGTTGCCGCGGGGTGTTGGTTGATGTCATGTTTGTCGTGTTTGTTTTAAGCGAACTGCAAGGGCCTAGAGTGACGAAGCGACGGCTATTGCAATTGACATATCTGGTGCTTTTAGTGTGAATGTATCAGGATGTGTGCATGAGAAAGTCTGGAATGGAAAGGCATGGCGAGCAAGAATTTGTCGAGTTCTTTGTTTATTCGGTCTAAAAGTGTCATCCTGTTTATGTACAAACACCTCAATTCCCTCAATTGAAATTTTACCGTTGAGCCAATGGTTCGTCTGTGATTCTCTGTGATTCCGGGACTTCCTGTGGATCACCAGTTGACTTCAGAGGGTATGGAGTTGAGGGAAGAGATTCCAGGTGTTTCCTATTATGTTCATGTGCCTGTCTTGAATTAGAATAGTAATCATAGAGCTTTTCTTAAGAATTTGAGGTATTCGGCACTGGGGCAAAGAAGGCATTGGAAATAACTCACAAAAGGCAGCCCACAGTAGGTACACCAGCAGATCTGAGGCTTGTCGACATTGATGAAGATCCTGGGATGTCCGAGAGGCCCTCCACCTCCATCACAAGCGACGACCCTATCTTTCATCCAGCGAACAGGTTGCTTGTGAATGAGGTCGATGGCTGCGTAAGGTCGTGGCTGGAGAATAAATTATCGTTAGCCACCAGAACATAAGTCTCCCTTCTTCCCAATTGAGTCTTCGTAATCGCTGACGAACGTATATCCAACTGGAAGAGTTTCTCCTTACCTGATCCTCGAAAATTGTCTGCTCGAATCGCGGCCCCGTCATTGCAACCTCTCTGGGCTGCTGGCCTCTGCTCCAGATGCCCTTCCTGTTCGGTGATTGTCGATTCGGAGCTTGCATGACCCGCAATTCCTCACCCTTCTCTACACTTTCTTGCAGAACCTTATCGAAGCTGCCTTCGGATGATGTGGCCTTCTCATTGGTAGCCGATACGTTCGGCTTGGGAGCTCTCGGGTTAGCATCGTTCGTAGGTACTTGGGCGACGGTGTTACTTGGACTAGGGGTGCTATAGGCATTGCGGAGGATGACTGGAGAACGGAGGAGAATGCCTCCTCTAGTGCGAATTGTGGAAGAAAACATGTTGGTGAGGCGAATCAGTGCAGACGTTGTTGCTCAGTGACCTGTAAGATGAGCTTTCGAGATGCGGTGATGCGGCAGACAGTTTGGCTACGGCTTGGCATTGCGGTCAAAGCTCTACATTCACCACTACCTGTTTTCGTACTCAAGCCACTTCGTCTGGACCTCAACCCGCCACGAGGTTGTGCAATGATTCTACTCGCCCCCATTTTGCTTGTTCCGCTAATGCACCTTAAGATGCTCTATCAGCCGTTATTTACGTGTCCTACCGCCCAGCCCAACCCGTGGGGGCCTCAACCTCAGCCTTATGGCAAGGCAGTCGTGCAATTGTAAACCAGAGGCATATTAGATAGAATATAGCCTGAGAAACCAACACCTGAACATTCTGTTGGATATTGAAAATGCTTGTCTCATGTCTCTTCATTTGTCTACTCGTTTACAATGTCATTACCGTATTTGCTACCAATCCAGCCTACCTAAATCCAGAGAATTTCCTTCGAAGAGCCTACCACTCCTGTAAGCAACCTCTTACTTATCTCTTGGAAAGATAGCTTAAGTTTCACAGCCGCAGTAATCGGCGATTGGTTATACATCGACGGTGGTGAGATCAACTGGCGAGACAGCAATGGGACCATACATCCGGACTTGCGTAAGCTCAGAGACATTCCATGTCACCCCCGTAGACCTAGATCTGAGTCTTCTCCAGAAAACAAGACGCTCTCAATCAAAATTCCCGAGTCATGGACCAATTCGACAGTGAACTTTCAGGAAATCGAGAAGGACGAATCGCCAATACTCAACTACGTCAGCCTATGGATTGATGCATACAATAGCGTTATATATACTTTTGGCGGCGAATTGTCATGGTTTTTAAATGACTCTCCTTCTCCACAGGAGTCCTGGAAGTTCGCACCTGACAATACAGGAAGCGGTACTTGGACCGAAGTGACGGATTCCGGCTCCAATTTATGGACCTCGTTCAACCAGCTGGCGGCCTGCAAACTCATGGAACTGGAGTGGGCTATTATCTCGGTGGTCACCTCTCTGCCAAGACATATCCCACCGGTAATTTCGAACCTGTCCCTGGCTTCATTACATTCAACTCGACATCGAACACGTGGAAAAAATTATCCGCGTCAGGCTACAGTAGTACAGCGATCGCGCATCAAGGTGCTGCCCACTTTGTGCCTTCTTATGGTCCGGCTGGCCTCGTCTTTTTATAGGTGGTCAGCCTTCGTGCGGTACGTTTTGGGACGAATCCGTACCTCTAATGTCCATGGCCGACATAGCTGTCTATGAGCCAGAGAGCGGGAAATGGTATCACCAAACGGCCACAGGAACTGTACCTGATGGACGGAAACGACATTGCGTTGTAGGCGTGAAAGGTGATAATGACACTTACGAGATCTTCATTTACGGTGGCACCCCGTACAAAGTATACGGTGTTTATGACCCAAGTCCCAATGAGGTCGCGGCAGCCAATGCTTTAGACGAGGTCTTCGTGTTAACGCTCCCAGCATTCGTCTGGTTCAAGGCAAACTATCCAGCAAAGGCGTCGCGCCATGGACACACCTGTCACGTTGTGGGAGTAGGCCAACGTCAACTGCTATCAATTGGAGGCATAGATCCCTCCCTTCCCTTCGCCCAGGCCAACGATCAGGCCGACCTTTTCACCCTAGGACTCGGCATTTTCGACCTGACAGAGATGGTATGGTCAGACAAGTACGATTACAACGCTCCGACTTACAGATCTCCTGACGTCGTTTCAAAATATTATGAGACAATGTAAGTGTTCGGCACATCTACACAATTATGTACTTTGACTCCTTCCTAGCATCGTTTAAAACACACACACACACACACACACATCTCTTATTTATTGCAACAGTGGGCGATATCCACAGAACTGGAATTCAACAGATCTACAGAGCTTTTCCTCCACCCATACGAGCACAAGCAGTCCGGAACCGAGCGCGAGTCCGACTGGAAATGGAAGCAACAAGAAATCAATAAAAGCATCTCATGCAGGAACAATCGCTGGTAGTGTAGTTGGAGGATGTTGCGGGCTCGCTGTCATCTGTGGTATTCTATGGTCCTTGCTCCGACGCTCCCGTTATCGCTCCTATGGTATTCAGATGCATCCTTTGGTCACCGACAGAACTGCGGTCAGCCCCAATATCGCCGAAGCAGACGGCAAACCGATTTCAGAGCTGCCTGGCTCGACGAAACGTTATTGACTGAAAATATGGATTAATGATCAGCGTTGATCCTGAGGAAGCTTTAGGCGTTGGTGAAATAAGTATGGCTCTTTACCTGAAATTTTACTCCCAGCCGATCAGATCTATGTATAACGAAAATCTTACTATGAAGAGGCATATATCGCCTAGGGCCTAAAATTTATTCGCCTAAGGTGTTCTTGTAGGATCGTGCCACATAGTAGAGCAACATATTTATCTTGAGTTCCTAATCTACATAGCAGACTAGGGATAGTCTCATGATCTGAGGAGACCTCTAAGAACTCTTCTCTCCTCTGGCGTCTGTCTGTACGATTGGAGTCGGATATGTAATGAATAAGTGATGGTCGGATTAATAATACTCCGCTGGCAATACAAAGCTTGGCGCTTTGCGGTGGTCAAAGCTCGGAATTTAAAGATTCCCTGACGTGAACTCCATCGACTTTGAAAACGACGATTCGTGTAAAACGGCGTCTCATAACTACATACTAATAGTGATCTACCTAAGAGTTAATCGAAATTCGATTCATTATGGCGTCGCCTAACCAGCCAAAGCAGATGTCTTCGCGTCTGCTGACAATGAAAGTATGTTGCCAACATAGCTATACTAATTTTTGACTGTCGCTAATCGGTGTTCAGTTCATGCAGCGCTCTGCTGCGAAGCCCTCCGAAGCCTCTACTCCAAATGGTCCTCCCTCCAAGCGCCAGCGGAGATCCAACGGCACTTCAACTCCAGGAACTCCTACCGACCACGAAAGAATACAAGCAGCTGTCGCAGCTGAGGAACTGAAGCGCACACAGGCAATTGAGCGACAGGCAGCTGCAGCAGGCGAGTCGAAGTGGTTTCTAAGTTTTCGTGATCCTGAGGAGGGCAAGGCAAAGCCCAGCATGAGAGTGGTACAAGCCGGCTTTGCTGTCATTGATGGTGATGCTAGTGATGACAGCGATGACCACGTCGTGTCAAGCACAGGAAGGAGGAAATTTGGGAAGGTCAAGGTGAGCAGTCGGTGCTCACGTATCACGATCGGGACCTGAATGTCTCGATAATTAATCTGTTTTGACATGTCCTAGGAACCCGAACCTTCAGACTCTTCAGGTTCAGACTCAGAATCACAATCATCTGGAGACGATGAATATGATCCTTCTGACCCCACCGTTGCGCTTATTCGAGAAGCTCGTCACGAAGCGGCAGCCCGAGCTCGTGAAGACCGCAAAGCCAAGAAGAGAGCTGTCAAAGCAGAAGCGGCTAGATTAGCTGAATCACGACGGAGCAAAGAGGTCAATCTCAACAAGATCACATCGATATCAGGGTCTGGTGGTAGTCAGAACGTTGTGTGCTTTAACTGTAATACCACGGGGCATATGGCCATGAATTGTCCACGTCGAAGTAATAGACATCAAAGCAATGGTGGGGAACAAGGAAAGAAACGAAATAGAGGTAATTGAGGTAGTCAGGTAGGTAGTGTATGATACTTTTTGGCCACGGTCTTCCATTCACCCAGGTTGAAGCCCGCAAAAATAGGGCACCTGCTAAGGTGTCTCGGTATCTATCACGGAGAGCAGGCTGGCTTAATATCCTCGGTCATCTTTCGACATTGGCGCCCAAGACTGCATGGTAATCCCTGCGGCCACAATGAGATGCTTCAGTCTTCGCGACTCGAAGGTGAACCGAATCTTTTCCATTCAAAGACGGGACTCTACGCAACAGGATTGCATGGAATGAACTCAGGGCGTGAGCTTCATTTTGTCTCTTCACTGAGCTCAAATGCTTCCAACATGCCTCGATAAGCGAAATTTTGAGCGGAAGGAATTGGATTGTAGGCGTCCTTCATCCTACTTTTTCACCATTGTCTATGACCATATACTCATCTCCTACCATCATCCTCATCTGGCTATCATCCATGAAGTTCTCGTGGTCGCCATTCAGAGCTGCACCCTCCTTGTCATACATGAACTTAGCAAGGCAGAGGTAGTCCGGGAATACAAATGTGCAGATGGCATCATAATCCAGCAGTTTTGCTTTATTATGCATGATATCCTGGATCAACTTCCGATCTCTTTGGAGGTGGTAGGACTATCAGAGTATCAACGAGTATACCAACCAGATCATCGAGCCATTGTTATTACCAGACTGTAGCTAATAGCACCTGCTTTCTGAACCACCGGCGCAGCCATTTGTGCATGTACATTGTTGTAGTGGTTTATAAAATCCTCATCCGACATGCCCTCTTTCTTCTTGATTAGGATAGTAACTTTGACGACCTTGCGAAAACCGGTGGTGTTTGGATAGCCGGCTTCGAATGCCTTGGGTACCATGATGGATGCTTGACGTAGATAATCGAGGTTTATTTAAGGAGATCAAGACGTGACAGGATTCATACGAGAAGGCTGGAATTGGACGCGAGACTGGACATCAGGGTGGTCAGCCCGGTCGTATTATACAAAGGTAGTACATAAAGAGATGTTTTATGCTTAGACCATTTTCGGGTACCGTACTGCATTGTCCGAGCTAAACCACCCGAAGTACCTAAGAATACGAACTTACATATTTTACAAAGTCATTTGAACCTCTCATATTGCTTGGATCTAGATGCACAAGATAGCCTTAAATAGCATGTTCTTCTTCAACTTCGTTTTAATAGAAAGAACATAGGTTGGGGAGAGCTAGATCTTGGTGTTCGTTCCGGGCAAAATACTCCACACGTACCGACTGTACGGAATCTATTCCGGCGTGAGACTTGCATCTTGATGGCCACAGACAAACTACCCCAGACTCTATCACGTTTCACAGCATTGAACGGCTGTCGGTCTCAACTCTACTCCCATGCGAACCTGCCTTTTACCTATCCATTGGCGGCTAATCCATAGCACAATTTGACATTGCGCCTCTGTCCCACGCCGGGCCTGTCCACTCCACTCCCTCGTGGATGCGCTTGCGTTCTGGAAACCAGTCTCTGGGGCATATTGGCTTGGGATATCGTGAGACCTTTCGCAGTCAGCGGTCGGCCACTTCACTGTCGGTGGCATCTTCAGCCTCGTGCTACGCCTCGTTGTCCACCCAAGCAGCTCCACATTACTCCGCCGCTAGGCCACTGCGACCATTTTTTGCCCTCAAGACTCGCCTTCTTGAGTCTCCGGTAGCCTTACCACTCCTTCCCCGCCCATTCTCTACCTCTTCGACTTTACGGGCCTTCGATATGACGTCCCCTGTCAGCATGAGCGAGCCCCTCAACCGCCGCAACGCTCCTGTGAGAATAGAAGAACGAATAGAGGACCTAGAACGCCCTGCCCTCGATGATCGATCGTACCGAGTAATTACGCTCAGAAATAACCTCGAGGTGTTGTTGGTGCATGACCCCAAAACGGACAAAGTCAGCGCTGCTCTCGACGTAAATGTGGGAAGCTTCAGTGATGCGGAGGACATGCCAGGGATTGCGCACGCCGTGGAACACTTGCTGTTTATGGGCACAGAGAAAGTGAGTCCGGAGCAACGAGCCACTGGACTTTACCAGCCCGACTGCCAAAGCCCTTGCAAGTGCTCGACATCGCCGAGTCTTTGATTGCCTTCATACTTTGATGTGAGAAACATAGAATACATAGAGACTAACCAGCCATCACTTGTAGTACCCGAAAGAAAATGCCTACAATCAATACCTAACTGCACACTCTGGCTATTCAAATGCGTACACGTCTGCAACATCGACAAATTACTACTTTGAAGTCGCCGCTTCATCCTCAACTACAAGCAGTCAATCGTCGTCCGCCGATAGCACACAGGAGCATCGTTCTTCACTAAAGGATGAATCGCCCTTGTATGGAGCACTTGATAGATTTGGTCAATTCTTTATCAACCCCCTATTTTTAGAGGATACAGTGGACCGAGAAATCAAGGCTGTCGATTCAGAAAACAAGAAGAATCTACAAAGCGACACCTGGAGGCTACATCAGCTTAACAAAGCATTAGCGAACCCAAATCATCCATACTGTCATTTTTCTACTGGAAGCTGGCAGACTCTTCACGATGATCCAATCTCGCGTGGCGTGCGTATACGCGACGAATTCATCAAATTTTACACAACCCATTACTCAGCAAATCGAATGAAACTAGTCATCCTAGGTCGGGAAAGTTTAGATGATCTTCAGGACTGGACGGAAGAGATCTTCTCACAAGTGCCCAATAAGGATCTTCCGAAGCTGCGGTGGGAAGATGTCTCCGTGTACACCGAACAGGAGCTTCTGACCCAGACATTCGCGAAGCCGGTAACTGAAATGCGTAACCTTGAATTTTCTTTCCTTTACCGAGACGAGGAAGCGTTCTATGAGTCGCACCCTCAACGTTATCTTAGTCATCTCATTGGACATGAAGGTCCTGGAAGCATTCTTGCCTACATCAAGGGCAAGGGTTGGGCCAATGGTTTAGGGGCCGGAGCTCAATCCCTTTGTCCCGGTTCAGGAATTTTCAACATCCAAGTCAAACTTACGGAGGATGGCCTAAAGCACTACAGGGAAGTCGCAAAGGTAGTGTTTCAGTACATTGCTATGATGCGGGAATCACCACCACAAAGGTGGGTTGTTGATGAACTCATTCGGATGAGTCAGGTGGATTTTCGATTCAAGCAGAAGAGCCCTCCTAGCAGGACCACTAGCGCGTTAAGTTCAGTAATGCAGAAGCCCTACGATCGAAAAATGTTACTCAGTGGACCAGCAGTCATCCGCAAGTTCGATTCTGAACTTGTCAGTCAAGCAATGTCCTATCTCAGACCCGACAATTTCCGTATAACCATAGTTAGCCAAGAATTACCTGGGGACTGGAACCAGAAAGAGAAGTGGTACGGGACAGAGTATAGATACGAGAAAATTCCGGAAGATTTCCTATCGGAGATTCGAAATGCCTTCCAAACACCAGCATCTGAGCGACCGGCCGAGCTACATCTCCCGCATAAGAATGAATTCATCCCCAATCGCCTCGAAGTCGAAAAGAAGGAAGTGGATCAACCACTCAAATGGCCTAAGATTATACGAAATGATGAAAATGTGAGGACGTGGTATAAAAAGGACGACCAATTTTGGGTCCCGAAAGCGAATGTTCACATTACGCTTCGATCGCCTCTTACGAACATCACACCGCGTTCATTTGCTCTCAGTACAGTTTACCGCGACTTGGTCTACGATGCATTAGTCGAATATTCATATGATGCGGACATCTCTGGCCTCACTTACGAATTCCTCAACCATTCGATGGGCCTGAGTATCTTCATAGAAGGATACAATGACAAGATGCCGGTACTGCTTGAGAAAGTGCTACTTCAAGTGCGAGATCTTGAAGTCCGGGAGGATCGTTTCAAGATAGTCAAGGAGAGACTCATGCGCAGCTTCCGGAACTGGGATTACCAGATGCCCTATCACCAGGTCGGAACGTTCAGCAGGTGGCTTACTCAAGAGAGAGGTTGGATTAACGAACAACTACTCGCTGAGCTACCAACAATAAATGCCGCGGAGGTTCAATCATTCTTTCCCCAGCTGCTTGGACAATGCCATATCGAAGTTCTTGCTCACGGTAACCTCTACAAAGAGGAGGCTCTCCAAGTCACAGATTTGGTTGAATCGACTCTGAAGCCCCGCAAGCTACCCCCCGCTCAGTGGCCCGTCCGTCGGTCCGTTATACTACCCCCTGGAAGCAACTTTGTGTATGAGCGTGCTTTGAAGGATCTGTCAAACGTCAATCATTGTATCGAATACATCTTATACATCGGAAATAATTCCGACCGCCCTCTGCGTGCCCGGCTCCTGCTGGCTGCGCAAATGACCGACGAGCCTGCATTCGACCAGTTGCGAACAAAAGAGCAGCTTGGATATGTTGTGTTCAGCGGCGCAAGCATTTCTGGTACCTGGGCAGGCTATCGCATCCTAATTCAGAGTGAGAAGAGTCCGGAATACCTAGAAGGTCGCATCGAGTCCTTCTTGACTGGGTTCGAGAAGACGTTAGCAGAGATGACAGAGGAGCAATTTGAGAATCATAAGAGGAGTGTGATCAACAAGCGGCTAGAGAAGCTAAAGAATCTCACGCAGGAGAGTACTAGATTCTGGAACCATGTGTTCAGCGAATGCTACGACTTTGAACAAGGTTTGTCTCTACTAGTATTACTTCTGTAGGCTCAAGCATTACTGACAATGCATACAGCTGAGCAAGACGTCGCCCATCTCACTCCTCTAACGAAAGCCGATCTCGTCGAATTCTACAAACAATTCATCTCTACTTCTTCTCCCTCTCGCGCCAAGCTCTCCATCCATATGCACGCTCAGGCAACTCCCAAACCCACCTCCGCCACAGAACTGAAATCTCAGACCATCAGTCTCCTTTCCAAACTCCTCGCCGCGAATGATGTGTCCTTCGACCAAGCTGTCCTCGAATCCCGCTTGAAAGACCTATCTTTTGAGGATACCGCAAATAAAGAGGCTAATCAAACGACGCTCCTCTCAGCAATATCAACTTACCTATCCCAAGATCTCAAACTGGAACCAGAGAAGGTCGAAATGGTACTTGGCCAAGGAAAAGCGGCTATGGGTATCGCAGTCGTTGGACCAGCAGGCCAGACTCCAGAAGTCGAGAGCGATACGAAAGAGCAGGTCAAAGTTGGAAACGGGACCACGCCGATTTTGATCAAGGATGTACATGCTTGGAAGGCGGGCTTGGAAGTTAGTAGGGCTGCTCGGCCGGTCAGAGAGTTGAGTGATTTTGAAGAGTTGGAGGCGAAGCTTTGATAGACCAGGCGTGTTGATGATTGGTCGCTCTATCAAGCTGGGAAGAGCCTTTATCTTTGTTCTTGGCCGTACATATGCGTACATACCGAAGGAGGTGCTTTGGGCATATAGGCGAGGGTCTGTTGATCGGAGAGATGAGACAGGTGATTCCATTCATGTAGGTACAGCCCTTCAATTTGACTCTCGGAGAAAATACTTCAGTCGAAATCTAACCTTAGAATCCCGAGTTGGACTGTTGATATGAAGACTAGTCTATAAATGCACATTCCAAGCGTGCCACCTTTCACGTGTCTTCGTGAAAAGCCGTGTTGCTATCCATGACGACACCAAAACAGCCTCCAGAAGGAAAACAAAAATAATATTCTACAATAAGGATCCTTGTCCTTTCTTCTTCTTCACAACCTAATTACTCTCCCTTATTTCTCCATCCCTCCATCCCCAATATTCCCACCCATCCCCCAAAATGCCCACCTCCTCCAACCCACCACCCCAATCCTACGAGCCCCACCCCGAGCTCCCCCGCAACGTCTCCGGCGACGTAGACTACGCGCCGGACCCCTCTTCATCCGTTTCTATCTCGTCCTCACAGAAACATATCGTCGATAGTATATGTCGGCTATACTCCGGCAGCGCGTCGGAGGAAGATATGCAAGTGTATGCGGAGAAAGCGGTCTATGATGATCCGTGGAGTTATTGCGATACCAGATACAAGATTGCTGGACAGTGGTATGGTGGGTTTTTTGGTCTCTTTTTAACTGGGGAAAAAGGGGTCGATACTTACGAGATACTAATTCATCTCCCGCGAAACCAGGCATACCCAAACTCTTCTCCCCCTCCCGCACCCTCGCGACCCAAATCCTCGAAGCGGATGAAGACGAGATTATCTTTAAGCTGAGGCAAGAGTATACGCCGAAAGGGATCGGAAAGGGGAAGCAGGTGGATTCTTTGGTTAGTTTGGGGTTGGATGGGCAGGGGAAGGTGAAGTATCATAAGGATATGTGGAATGAGAAGGATTATAGTCATGAGGGGCTGGGGAAGATTTTTAAGAAGTTGAATGGGGATTATTTGACTGGGATAACGAAGCCGCCTGGGGGTTTGTGAGAGGTGGATGGAGAATGTCTGTTATGTGTTTGGAGGTGATTTTGATGGATATAAGCAAGTGTTCTGATCTATTGTGAGCATTACGATCCGGATATCATTTACTTGGAGTTGCAGCAATATCCGCAGCATGGAAGTCGTTGTTAACATTTCATCTCCTGAACTACTACGGGTACTTCCCCTTCAATCCTCTCCTGTCCAAACACCTTGCCAAACTTCAACCCTTTCTTCTCTAACCACGCTCTATACTCTTCACTAATGCTCAAGCTCATCGTACTTCCCACCTCTACCCCCACATCCTCTACTACTTCCTTGCCTTCCCTTCTGTCCAGGCTACTTATTCCAACCTCTCCCCTCCTCATCTCGGTCTCCAACTCCCCAGCCCGCATCTCCTCCCCCCCATAATGACAAACCGGCACACCAAAACTCCAAGCCCTCGGAAACTCCATCCCCCACTTCCTCATCAACCCCTTCAACTCCTCCTCCGTCCCCGGAACCACATTCACAAAGATCCGATCCTCCGTACACCTCGGCTCAGAATGCACCGCGCCCTCTCGATCCCCCAACCTAAAGAACGCCGCCTCCCCGCCCGCCGGCCGCCTGACCTCCTCCTCTTCAAACTCAACCGCGAGTTTCCGCCTCACGGCTTCTACGGCCTCGTTACACCCCAAACACCTCAGACTCGAACACACGTGCTCCGCCCGCTGCTCGTGCGCTTCCCGTTTCGCTTTTCGCTGGACTTTTCGCGCTTTAGCTCCGTTGAGGAGGAAGAGTGTTGGGGGGCCGAGGAGCGTGGCGGCTAGTTTCCAGTACCCTTTGCTCTTGGCTTCGCGCGTCTCTTCGTCGAAGAAGACGTCGTCGGTGTGCCAGCGGACGATGTCGTAGTCGGAGGTTGGGCGTGTGGCGCGGATGGTTAGCCAGTAGTGCTCTACATGGGCTGCGGAGAGGAAGGAGTGGAGGTAGGTTAGGAAGGGGAGGAGGCGGGGGAGAAGGGAGCCGTTTAGGGTTGCGAGGGTCCAGGTGTGGAAGGAGGGGGGGAATGAGTTTAGGGAGAGGAGAGGGCCGCAGTAGGTCCAGGTTGAGGTGTTGTTTAGGGTTATTGGGGGTGGGTTTGAGGGTGTCGGGTAGGGGAGGAATTTGAAGTCGGGGTACGAGGGGAGAGGGTCCATTGCTGAGGACGTACTCGGAGTACAAGGCGCAATTCAGTGGAGGCCTTAAGGCAGAGGTGTAGATGCTATAGACGAGTGAGATTCTTCATTTTGGCCATTTTTGAACGATATGAGGGAGAAAGAAAAGGAGAGGGTGAGAACGATGACAAAGCTCCATATGAGCGGTGAATGTCGTCGGAGTTCAAAGCGGCGCGTAACATCAAGGTGCAAGGGTAGGACTCGTATTTCGAAAATGCCATGGAGCTATGACCGCTCTTATACCCGTGACGACATTCAGCCCTATAAGCCCCATCGTAAATCCTTAATTCATTAATCTTCCCATCCAAACACTCACCATTCACCATTCACCATTCACCATTCACCATTCACCAATCCCTCTCCAACTCCACAACTCTTCCAGTACTCTTGTCATTTCCTCCAATTTCAATCTCAGCTACACAGCACCATCCCTCCCAGTTCTCCTCCCCCCATAATGTTTACCTTTCGGCGCAAGCCTCCCTTCCAAACCCACCTCTACCCTCTCCGCACCCCTCGCCCACGCCCCTACTCAACTACTCCTCCCTCCGCACCACCAGGCCCACCTCCTCCAAACCGCCTCTCCCGCCTAAACGCCCGCCTCCCCAGATTCCTCCACAAATACACCACCCCGCTCGCCACAGCGCCCCTAACCCACATAACCTCCTTCCTCCTGCTGCACGAACTCACAGCGCTGATCCCGCTCTTCGCCCTCGCCGCCACATTCCACTACACGAACTACCTTCCGCCCTTCTTCGCCGAAGGCGTATGGGTGACGAAGGGCATCGAGCGCTTCGGCTCCTACTTCCGCCGCAAGGGCTGGATCAGGTCTGGAGACGCGGAAGAGGCGGAGAGGGAAGTGCGATTGCAGCGGGTGGAGAGTGGGCGGGAGGGAGCGGAGGAGGGGGATGCGCGGAAGTTGGCGTTGAGGAAGAGGGATAAGGCGTGGGGATGGGGCGAGGGGGGTGTGAGGTTGGTGGTGGAGTTTGCGACGGCGTATGCGATTACGAAGGCGCTTTTGCCTGTGAGGATTGTGTTGAGTGTTTGGGCTACGCCTTGGTTTGCGAGGTGGACGGTTGTGCCGGCTTTGGGGATTGTGAAGAGGGTCTTTGGGAGGGGGAAGGGAGGGAAAGTTGAGGGGAAGGGGAAGGGGAAGGGAAAGGGCGAGGTCCCAAGTCCTTCTTCCTCTTCTTCCTCCGCGGCTGGGACGGGAGCTGTTGAGGCAGGTGCGGTACCGAAGAATGGGGGGAAAGGGAAATAGGGTTGGTGTGTTTGAAGGTGTTGAGAAAGAGATTGTATGACGAAATAGAATTGGCATAGTTTACAATGGAGCTGGTGAATCTTTCTGCTGTCTTAGAAATACCCAATCTCTATTAAAGTACGTGATCCGCATAACAATACGTTATGTACGAATAAATTCGACTAGGTAATTAATGTTCTAATCAAAACCATAGAAAGTGAATTATGGAGGGTATACAGAAGATTCCTTCCTACTCATTCTAGTCTAAACATGAACAAACTACACAGTCCATCTCCTGCATCGTCTCCCAACTAGGATATATTCCCCACGTGAAGAATAAGGAAAAGACAGAAGGACGACTGCTCTACTATAACATCCTCCCAATACCAGAATGCCAAAGTGCTGAAGAGAGAAGTCAACCTCGCAAAATCTATAATACTAGTCCACGCTCCTACAGACTGCCCTCTCCCCCGCTCACACGGCTCATACTCGGACTCTTCATCCTCCTACTCATCCCCACACCCGAGAGTTTCCTTTCTATTAACCCTCCTCTGGCGCATTCACCTAATGCAGCGTCGTACTAGGCTAGGCGAAGCCATTTACTGTACCTGATTAACAATCTCGCTCGCCCTAGACAAACTCTCCACCATCTGCTGGCATTCCTTTCGGCGGCGAACAGTATATTCTGATTCTTTGAGCAAATCATCTGATTCTGCGTCCTTGTACATATTTTCGAGGAGCTCCCTTTGCATTTCTTCCTTCGTCCATCTATCAAAGGTTATTAGAGGTGCAGTTAGTCGTTAAAAGTTGGTCAACTTACGAGACGAGGTTCAACATGATAGCTTTTGGTACCATGTCAATCATTGTCCGTCGTACGATATTGAAGTATGAATTAATGAGGAGCTCTGGCATGAAGATTAGCAATTTGTTTGGAAAAAAGAAGATGGAATCGTACTAATAACTTCAACCTCCTGTGCCTCCTTCTCGGATAAAGCGCCGGAGGCTTTGAGCGTAGATGGTGGAGGTTCCATAGCAGCCATCTTCTTCTTGTTCTTCGATGCGAAGAAACTGCCGAAGAAGCCTCCACCATCCCCATCCAATGAAGGGCTGGCGGAGCGTGGCGGGATAACAGTTGCCGGTAATGGTTTGCCAGTCTTGGGGTCGACTTGCGTAGGTTTGGTGGCGTTATGCCGTTCATTGACAATAGCCATGGCCTGGGTTCTATTAGTACCATAATTTGAGCTATCTACAAATTCAAGCTGGAAACTTACCCTTGAACCATTGATGAAATCCGGGTGACCGGTATTGATATAGCACGACTCCATAGCCACAAGATCTCTAACAAGCTTATTGGTTGGATCCATAGCCTTCTTGAAGAACGAAACAACAACAGCGTGGAATTTCTCTTTGAGCGCGGGATACCTTCGGAACATTGGTTTCGTCAATAGCTGACCAAGGATTCGGATCAGCTCGTCATAGACAAGAGACACACACTTCAAGCTGGGGTCTTCCAATCTTTTGATCTGTGACTTCACAACAACTTCAAAAGCGGTGGTGCCGACGAAGAGCGCAGGAGATGAACCAGAAGAGTTGACGAGAACGGTACGAATGTCGGCATCCTTGACCTGGTCAAAAGGGTCCACGGCCTTTACACCATTCGCGTAAAGCTCGTGGTACACGAAGCTAATACGAGCGCCTCCGGAAAGTTCTATACTCGAGAGTTCCTGATTGTTGCCCTCCAGTACTGATCGGTAATCGTTGGAGAATTCGGTAATCATAGTTAGGACAAGGTTTGAGCTGTTGACTAGGATATTATCTCCGAGCTGTAACAGTTCAGCGCTGTATTTCTGTAGTGAAGAAGAAATGCGCGCTTTGATGTCTGGGAGGGTTTGTTTGATGTGCATCATAAGGATCTAGATTCTTGTCAGTTTGCGATTCGTTGACCAGGAGAATACAAATCCTACCAAGTTCAGTTTCCGGGCGAGATATGGTGTTCCGCAATACGCAGCTTTATTCCGGTACGCCTTATGGTTCTCGAAAAATTGCTTCTCGTGCTCAAGGGCATATGAGATAGCTTTCTTGTTCTCAATATCCCTTTGCCCGCGGTTCACGACGGGAACGTAGCCCAGCCGTAGGGGAATAATTCGTCCAGCTAGAATATCCACAACGTCTGTGCCTTCGTCCATCAAATCAACCTTCGTCAGTACACCGATCGTTCGTTGACCCTCGGGATCTACCTCTCTTGCCAACTTCAACCCATCTGAGTTTGCCAAATCGGTATTTGCGGCGGTGACGGCGAGTATTATGGCGTTCGACTTGCTAATCTGCTTCAGGACCATTTCCTTGATTTGCCTCTCGATGTCCCTAGGCTGATCCCCCACAGGCACCTTTGTTAAGCCAGGAAGATCCACCAGTGTAAGCGTTAAGACATTAGGGGAGTAAATGCGCAGGTTGATGGGTGCCGGGGAGATGCCCGCATTCCGTCCAGTCTTCGAATCCGTTTCTCGCACGATCTCGTCTCTTATCTTGTTAAAGTCATGAAACTTCTGGCCAGGGATGTGCAGAAATTCGCCCCACTCGTCGACGTTGGACTCGGCGTCTGACGTCTTGATTTCCTCCTTGACTCCGTTTGTTTGTGCTTTTTGGGCAGGACGGTTGATAAGTTGGAGAATGAGTGGTCTTCGAGTAACGATACCGGTTCCTCGCGGTAAACTGAAATGGTTATGGTCAGTATTAAGTTTCATAGGAGGAGGAGAGAGATGACAGGAGACCGAAGCCTTACAAATCTCTTCCTACAATGTTCTCCAACACAGAACTCTTTCCGCTAGACTGCGATCCGACAACGGCAATCTGGGGCAGATCTATGGGGTTTTGCACCTATTGTGAGACATCAGAATCTAGGCTCAGCGCAACGCCTTTCGCGGCTCCGCGATAGCAACTACGTACCCCTACTGTGGTGAAAACATCCTGCAACTTGTTGACGAGTGTGATCAACCCGGGGTCATTGACGTTAATGCTAGTCCAAGTATTATCAGCTTTCCTCCTTCTCCTCCGAGGGGCTCCTTGAAAAGGGCTGGAAACATACGCAGTTGGGTTGGTCGCCATGGCTGGCGGAAAAGGAAAGGTTGTCAGATATGTAGTATAGTATCGGCTTGGGTGTATGCAGGACAAACGAAGCGTAAGCACTGGCAGGCGGGTAGAGGGTTGGGGGAGTGATAGTTTTGGGGGCGCTGTGTTGTAGCTGTCTGAGGATCGCCAACGTGCACGAGCGTTCGTCAAGCGGACAGGGCTGTGGCTTGATGTGGCGCAGTTGCCTGTGACATCAGCAACACGAGCACGTGTAAGAGAAGATATTCCTATTGTGCTGCTTGCGGGATTGGTAGGGAGAACGCAACTCTTTGATGGCTGCTGCTAAGTCGAAGTTATATATGGTGATGGTACCTAAATTGGTACCTAGGCTGGTACAGGCGCTCTCCGATTTACGAGGGCCTCGTCATCATTGTCGCTTTCACACGCAACGCAAACAGGCATCAACATTTCTTCACTGATGTACACACACAATCTATTTCCCGCCGAGAAAAAGGAACACAGAACAATATTTCGCTGTGCAAATAACTGCCCAACTAGGCCTCTTCATCTATAGTTCACATGGGCTATGATATCGCTTTACTCGTCAACCACAGACGCGAACTTGTCCATCATCTTCTGCATAAGCTCCTCGTACTAGAGATAGTTAGCCATGATCCGAACCTGTATTGCTTAGCTCTGGAGCGTAAAGCAAAGCTCTGCTAAAAGACCTACAAGTTCGTACATCGCACATCCAATCATGTTCTCGGCAACAATGACGGGTCTTGCTGTTATCAGTTGGGCGGTCGAAAGCGTTTGGAATACACGTACCCGGAGACTGAGAAGACAGAGCCTGCGAAATAGGTTGATTGGCATTATTGCACTGAAACATGTTCCTGTAAATCCTATCGCGAGTTCCATTTGACATTCCATATCGATCCTCACAAGCCTCTTCTGTCTTTCGTTGACCTTTCTATACCCCCACCAATGTCAGTTATTCTCCCTTCTCCAGCATCGAACAAAGCAATCAAGATTACGGGAGCCATGACTGGTATTTTCCTCAATTCAATCGGCGGAGGGCTAGGAGGGCTTTTATTCGAGATCGTAGGTTTGAGGTTGGGGGAGGCGGGAAGAGGGAAGAGGGATCTCCTGGGGTTTTCTCTTCTTTCCCTAGGATGGAGAGCTGGCTTCGAGAACGAGATAGAGAGTCAATATTCTTCTTCCTGACGAGGTCTAAGAGAGAAGGTCGAGCTTCCAGTCGTGGTCGCAGACCTAGCATACACAATGCTCTGCGGTGGAGGTAGGAAGAAGCTGTTGGAGGATAATGGTGCTAGCTAATCTCGTGGTTCGACAGGCTGTGGTGTGGAGAATCGTCATTGCTTTTGGGTGGTCCAAGCTTCGCGCATGGTGCAGATCTTCAACACCATGCGATATTCTTGAATACCTCTTCTTGTATTGCGAAATCAATTAAGATCTGGTTTCAGCGAACTATTACATGGGTATGTTCAAAGTCGCATCACTCATTAGACCAATTGCAAATATCCATCAGAGTGTACTTGCCATACCAAGCAAACTACCAACTCAACCTTAGCTCCAATATGTGAGATATCTACAAAAGTCTTTAATTCTCGTATCTTATGACTTCTCTAACTAAGCAGCCGTACTACCCTCTTTGCTTTCACAGCCAGGTAAACCCCCAGTCACGGGGTAAATGTCCCGGGCAGTTGATTCTCGAGTCCTTCAAAGTCGTCTCCGTTGTAACTTTAATCGCCGGTATGGCAGGCGGCTCTTGTACACTGCACCTTCTGGAAGCCGCACATGTCGCATTACTATCATAGGGTGTCCAAAGACCGGACTCGACCCTCGGTAGAACCCAGTTCCTCCTCGATGACGCATTTGAAGTCTTCAGGTTTGGGAAGAAATGGAGAAGGAGAGGTTTCATGGCTAGCATTGAGGCGCATGTTATACCGACATTCGCTTCGATGGTTGACCAGACGATGGCGTAGGTTCCGGATTCTTGTATGAGGATTAGCATAGGGCTACCTCATAAAACCGAGTGGATCAAAACTCACTCGTGTAGTCGTGCTTTTTAGCTGCGGCATCTACCAGTGCGAAACGCAGTATACTTACGATGCAGACGCTGGGAATAGGTTAGACGCAATCCTGCCATAGTCGTGCGATGTAGTTCAGCACTTACAATCCACCTAACGTGAAGACTGCCACAAGCCCGATCTTTTGTTTGATGGGTAGTCGGAGCCGCACAATCACAGGTATAGGGAGAAGCCAGATAACAAAATCCATGGCAATGTTGATAACAGCTGTCGAGTAGAAGTATTTCTGAGGGCTCCTACAATGGCCCCGGATGTCCGGATGCCAGTACTTCCGGACTGGCGTGCAAAGGGTTACAGCACCGAATGCACCCCAACATGCTGCACCAAGCAGGAAGACGAGTATCATTTGACAGATTCTCCGCATAGCTGTAGCCGAAAATATCCTTAGATACTGTATTATTATGGATGCTTTGGTGATGTTGATGAGGGTCTGATAAAGGATATTACTGATCAAGACGAGCTACTTAGTGATCAGCTTATAAGTCTGGCTTAAGGTCGGGCTTACTTACCAACATGATTTCTGAGATCGAGGTCCTGTCTTGTTCTTCAATTTGATCATTGAGGTTTCGAGCAACCTCTGTATATTCTCCATTAGTTCAAGTTTTGGGGCCGATAGTGCCGATCGACAAGTGACGCACTCACCTCCACCTATCACAGCAGTCATCGTGATGGATAGAATCTAAAATTTCAAGTTAGCATTATAGCTTTGAAGGATCACAGAGACCATACCGTTGCAACTGTGATAAAATAATCCTCCACTCCCACCCTTCTCGTTATAATAGCCCGAGTGTACCACCTCAATAAGACAACAATGACAGCAACAGCAGTGAAGGCGATAGAAGGACCAAGAGCTTGCCACCCTATATCTGAGGGGGCTTCGGCTGAAACCACTGCCCAGCTAGGAGCCATTACGCTCGGGTCTGTTTGATTTCACAGCTTAGATGGAAGGGGGTGATAACTGAATAACACACCGCAGAGAAGAGGCCCTGATAGTGAGAAAAGGTACTTGATCGGCGACCCACCCATGGGGAAAAGAGCCTTGGAATATGAACGACACATATTCTTTGTCGTGGTAGTAATCACCGAAGGTAAGGTATCAGGTGGTTGTGATTTCATTGACATTTGGGCAACCAAACTTGGCTTCAATTGCACCAATGATGGATCAGGAGCTAGATGCTGAACCAGACATACTTGCAGAGTACAACCTGTACCGCAATTCACTTCTCTTTGTTGAGGCTGTCCTCGGAATCCAAGATTTATGGGGTTTCTATATCGCTGCAGGGACGAGGAAGCGAAATAATAAGAGGTCTAAAGTAATGAACTGCATTGCATAGGTATGAAGTTAGAAAGCAGCTCTCCCGGAATTTCGATTGCAAAAGCCTTGGGCGGAGGAGTTTTGGAACGCGCAAAGGCAGGATTGAACTTGGCCTGGGTCTCGAAGGTTGATAAATTGGTTCTGAGTTTTAAGATGACGATGCGGCCCGTTGAAACGCATGTCACGAGTCTAACGATGAGCGGTACGCTAGGTAGCTCGTTGGGGTTCCCGAAAGGTAACGTCAATCGCCAGATAGTTATTCGTGCTTCCAACCCTTTAACTTCAAGGGTCGGTCAATACACTGCGAGGTTGAATTTCTAGGAAGGTATTTCTGAAGACTTGAGAGACAATGTAGTCAAGGTTGTGGATGTATTTGGAAACTACGATCGCTCACTAAATCATTGCATTGAGACTCTTCGCCAACCGCCATCAGCCGCCGAATGTCTTGATATGTGAACTGACAGAAGAGCGGACGCGGCATTTGTTGAGTTGTTGGAATCAAACGAA
>AJFK01000223.1:0-39711 GCA_000467715.1 Hysterium pulicare CBS 123377 | reverse complement strand
TTTTTTTTTTTTTTTGAAATGATGCTTGGTGCGAGGTGCGAGTTTCTCATGCTCTGGTCCGCATCAATGGAATGAAAGCACGTCCACTATGTGCATCATGGTCGGCAAGCAAAGTTCAGGAAACAAGGACAAAGGTTGGGATCACTCCGCAGCTTGCCCTCAAGCGGAAATGCCACGAAACACAGGCATGAGACCACATGTTTGCTAGCAGCAGAATATCTTAGTCAAACATCCTCCTTTCCATCTGCCAATCGGAAGCCTCTTTCAAAAGATCCACAAACATTGCGGTGTGCCAGCGGGCGTCGCACAGTGATGGCTTGACAGCATGCAACTCGTGTCCAGGAAACAGTTTCCGAATGAACGAGCAGCTCATTTTTTGCCAAACATCAGAATCCTGCATGGCGCCATATCACTTGACTCCTTTGAGCGGCTGTTGAGGGACACGTCGGCGTGGAGATAAAGTGGACAGTGCGCGCGGTGACTTATGCCGCGGAATGCTGGGGCACCTCCTGAATCGATGGAATCGTATCTGGCTTCTGTTGTGGAGTAGCTAAGGGACAGAAGCTGATCCAGGAATCTTCCGGATGACGTGAACGGAGTCAAATGCCGAAGATGCGGAGATATCAGACTGGCAGGATTTCGTGTTATGAAAGAAACAGAGGAGACCATGCATCTATCTCCGAGGGTGGATAGGTAGGAATGGTGGAAGAAGACAAGCCTCGGCAGTAGCGATATTGAGATCTTGACCAGGATTCCAACCTCACCTCCTTCGTCGTCCATCGTCGAATACGGAAGATGCAGAGGTGGCCCCACTATGCCACTAGGAGGTTACATATATTACCACTAGGAAGGCGGGTATGTACATACTGTAGTTGATTCATGTCTGAGGCGTTTTTGTAAAGCTTTGACGAAAGCGACGGAACAAGATGCAAAATCTCAACGGCGCTAACCGTGTTTGGTCTATTCCAAATCATCACCACCAACAACACCGCTCTCGCCCAGACTATGCCAACTCGTGTTTCAGTGCTTAATGATCCTTGGCGACGCCGTGATATGTCTCATACCCGGAATTTGTCACTGGGGCGCCTTCTGCCCTCGTGGTTTTCATCAATCAGAGATTGCACGGAAGCTTAACTCGAGGTGTCTGCGAAATTGGCTAGATGACCACTGGTGGAGAACGTTTTCTCTGCCCTCCTTTTCAGGAAGGATTTTGTAATCTTTTCCAATTGTAGTCTAATCAAATCTTCTATCAAATCTACTGTGTCCTTTCAAGCCAAGGACGGGAGCTTGCCATGACTGGTAGGTATATGTCTGGGAGGACCAAACTCTCCGCCTTTTCCCAGTTCAAATACTCTGGACAGCGCGCTATAGAAACATTTCCCTTCATCTCATACATTTCAACTTATACCCCGTGCTATTATAAACAAGCGCAATCTGTTTTCGGATGCTCATATGGATCGCTCTCCTCCATCGACTACACCAACCACCTCCAACGCATCGGTTCCTCCATCATATATGTCTTCTCGATCTTCCCATCCATTTCTCACCCCAACTCGGGCTTCTACAATTGAATCTTGGACAACAGGGCTACCAGAACGTGGAATGCGTCCCCGGTCTTTTTCAGATGAGAGGTCGATGTCGCGGGACGCAGCAATAGAAGCATATCGACAACTCAAGCTCATGCTTTTCTCGAAAAACAACAGGAAATCATAGAATCTACTGTCGCCGCGACAACAAAGTTGGTTTTCAAAACCTTCCCGGGATACACTTTCAAACATCTGGTGCGCGCATCTGGCCATTTTCAAACGGAGGCTATCTCTTTCCTTCATCGAACGGTCCAACAACCCTTTAATTGCCTTTCCAACTTCCTAGGCTCAGTGTAAAGACCCGCTGCAATCAATCATCTATTCAGATGCAAGCGCCTCCAACGAGCGTCGTCGGCTGATACCGAAATCATGCCCTTCCAGCGATCTCGAACATCTACACGAACACCGTCGAGCATGCAGGAATGCATACTGATTCCGAAAGTCGCATAAGCCGTCCATTGTAATTGCTTTGCAGATTTGGCGTTGGTTGTAACAATCGTTATTGAGCGTTGTTTCGGAGATTTTTGGGAAACGATTTGGAATCATAGGATTGGCGTATGGGGGCGCTTGCATCATTTCATCTTAACGTCAATCCATACCGAATTTTTCTAGTGCACTCAATAATGCGACGTAGCAACATTCCATAATATCAGGCGGTTTGACGGAGGCCAATGTTGCGATTCGAATATGTAACCAGTCTTTGATTCCATGACATCGGCAAAAGTGGTTGCTTGCCTAAAAGGATTTGCGAGTTTCATCTACATCTGAAACGATGTGAGCTCAGGCCTGCTGTTCGGTGTGCGCATCAACTGAATATTGCATCTGACTGGAGTAAGTAGTTTCAGGAAAAAGAAGATTCCAAAATGGGTTTTTTTTTTCTCCAGAAAGCAGATTCTGATACTCGTAATTTCTCAGCGTTATGAACCGCCACCCATGCAACATAAATGAAACTTCGACATCACAGACGAAGGCCGCAATTCGCGAGATGATTTGAGCTTCTCACAAATTTCAGATTTTGCTGTTCGCTCTCAAAATCTCAGTTCATCTGTCGCTTAGTTTTATATTAGCATTTGGCCGTGAACTGATCACTTTCGGTAATCGCTGCCCCTTGCGCCAGTTGAGCTGTCACTGTCGTGTCGTATGTTCGAGTACTTGTGAATCTAAGATGCTTGACGCAAAGCTCGAAATCGGAGGTGGTGGGATCCGTTACCTTATTTAATAATGCTGTTCGCTGACTTTAGCTCCCGTTCTACGATTTCGTGACACGGGTTTGAAGGGCTGCCTTTTACTCCCAGCTGGTTTGGAATACTGCGGTGCACTCTCAATGCCCATTTTGCGACTGCCGCTCCTCGTTGGGGTCTCTTGAACGCTTTGAACGCTTTCAGACTTTCAGATTTCCTGGCCTCAACGTCGACAATTTTTCGGTCAAAGCAGAGCTATGTAGCAAAATGACAGAGCTGTAGTGTTAAATTGCAATGCTCTCGAAAGTCTTTAGAATACCTCATCCATGAACAGTTGCCGTTGGAAAACTCCGAGCATATTCAATGCGTATCTTCCGAAACCTGGTTGATTAGAACAGGATACTGAGCGAGCGAACTTTAGAAAGCGCGGAAGAATGCTCATGCGATCCAAAGATTCAAAGGACTTTTCTATCTCCATATGCGTACTTTGATGTGTAGAATTTCAACGATGTTTGACGAAGTTGATGGAGCGGAGTGACATGGTGGAGGAGAAAGCATGGACTATCCTGCAATCCCTGCATCTCGAGAACCAATGAGTAAGCGACAGACGAACTTTTGATGATTCTCTCCAGCGGCCTCTGAGCACGTAAGTCTTCACGCAGCTATGCTGCTCCCACGAATATTTGCCCCCGGCCGGGCTGTGGTCGCCATCGCTCAGTCATCAATCTCTTCCATAATACCGTCCGTCAGTGTCTTGGACGCTCTCCGTGCTGCCAATGCTACGCTCAGTTCACCAACTCTCACAATCGTCCGACATGCAAGCCATCAGTCTCAAGGTCGAGCCAACGGCGCAAAAGATGGGCCTGGTAAACGATTGGGAGCTAAGAAGACAGGAGGTTTGTTGCCACCACGTTTTTAATTCATTGCTGAAAGCTTCCTCGTTCGCTATGCTCCTTTTGATCTGTTGCGCTAATGGATGAACAGAGGAATACGTGATCCCAGGCAACATCATCTTCCGCCAACGCGGAACAGCCTGGTTTCCCGGTGAGAACTGCGCGATGGGTCGAGATCACTGCATATATGCCACCGAATCCGGTTACGTCAAATACTACCGCGATCCCCTCAAGCACCCTAAACGCCAATACATCGGAGTTGCCTTCGAAAGACACGAAACCCTTCCATACCCACCGAACGCTGCTCGACGAAGAAGGCTGAACATGCTGGCTGTAAGAAGAGAGCCAGAACCACAAATTGAAGCACTGGTTAGCGACCTGCAAGTTGGTGCCGGATCAGGAAGCGAGACAGGTATAAGGGCAACTCCAAGGGATCAAGCAGCTAGCAAATACATGATGGGTGCGAGGAAAGGATACGCTATTCGTGAAGCCAATTGGTCGATTGGACGGGCGGCAGAGCTAGCGAATGTCAAAGTGAGGGAGTTTGTTCCTGGAGACCGATTCCGAGCTTGGAGGAAAGCAAATGCAAGGAAGGCTGCCAATGCTGAGAAGAAGACTTTGCGGGCTGGTATGAAGAAAGCTAAGGGCAAAAAGAAAGGCAGAAGCAGGAGATAAACGATTTTGCGGAACTAGTTGTGAGTGTAAAAATATGTATATCTAGGATTGCAGGTTTGGAAGATTGTAGATCCTCTTCATTGTATAACAGTCTAGATCACAGAACATATTTTCTATCAGCTTTCTGAACCATTCATCTCTTAACTCAAGCGCAAGTTGAAGTATCACCTCAAGCGACTTATCCACTAAATAGTGAACACTGCCCCTGACTGCCGTGACTGCGACCCTCAGATAACCCTCCACTATGTTCTTGGACGACCAGCTCTAACGTCCTTCGTCTATGCACGTTAAAAGGCTTCAAGTCCAAGCCTCGGATCATACTCTCCGCCTACATGCTGCTTAACTTCACAATGCGAACGTCAGTATTTTGCCGCTCTCCATATGAACGAACAATGTAAGGAACTTTCATTAGGAATTTGACCTATTTCTTTCATCTTGAAGCAACGGGAACACTACAATGTCTTCACAAAAATTGGTCATTATGAAGCGTGTTTCTCCACAGTACATATAAACTCATTCTGGGCTCTACTGACTTCAAACACCAACAACACGGTAATTTGATCGATCCGCTCGACCAGCTTAGGTACTCTAAACCGTACAGTATCTTATCCACCGATATGTCCAAACACTTTGAAGTCATCTGCAAGCTTACCAAGCCAGGCGGCGACAATGGTGCCCTAAACGGCGGCATATACCTCGTTAAATCCAAGCGCTCGGGCACAGAGTACATCCGAAAGGACTTCCAAGCGGAAGATGTCAAAGACGGGCATGCAGATCGCGAAGTACGTGCTCTAAAGCAAATGGATCATGTTAACGTCAACCGCTTAGTACATTGGGAGATTAATCATAAGTATAGCACAGGTTCACTGTATCTTCAATTCTGCGAGTTCGGCGCGCTAGATTCCGTAATCAATCGATACCGCCTCAAAGGCGAGTATGTCCCAGAAGGCTTTGTATGGCGGGTATTTCTGGACCTCGCTCGAGCGCTTTGCTATTGCCTCTACGGCGTTGAGCCCTCGATGAATCATGGCAGGGATGTGCAGCCTCGACCTGGATGGAACCATGTCTGTCACCGCGATATCAAGCCAGGTAATGTGTTCCTCACTGACACGAAGGACAGCCGACACAAATACCCCCGCGTTGTCCTTGGAGACTTCGGTTGCTCCGTTCTCATCCAAGACATCAATGCTCGTGTCGCAGGTGATAGGGTCTCTAGGCAAGCGCGTGCATTCTCGCCTCCTGAATCTCCGGCATACTCGAGGCGTTCGGATGTCTATCAAGTTGGATTGACAATTCACTGTCTTTGCCGACTGCTTCGATCGCCAGATAGGGACAGCCTTAGATCTAAGCCGGTTGGTAAAAAATATTCTGAAGGATTGGAGAGGGTAGTCCTACGCTGTCTCAAACAGTTCGATGCTGATCGACCTTCGTCAGCGGAGTTGCCCGCCATGGTACAGAATGCTGCGGAGAAGTGGTTAGCGAGGCATAAGGCTGACCCTCTTCCATCTTGGGCTCTGAGGTAGGCGATTAATCCGTACTACTGTGTTAGATAGCGTATAGTATAACTGAACCTAATTTCGAGTCAACATTAATCCTCATATTTCTTGTTTTTTGACCCCTCAACTGTGCATTCACATCGAGCCTTACCATCTGCTGTAATCGATCTGATCACTCGGTTGTATGCTTTTATAGTCTTTCGAGTATCGTTGTGGATGAATACCTGTGTCGCCCAATAAATTGATCTACCAGTTTTGATGACAGACTATAATATGGGTATATAAAATCACCAAAATACACTTTCGCTACGTCACTGGGACCTCGTCTATCCATGGAATAGATGACTGCGCGCCTTGTCGTTGTACTGTCACGGATGCGGCTCGATTTGCGAAGTCAATCGCAGCATCTATATCAAAGTCCTGGCCTTCGGGGCCTGACTTACTGCGAGCCACGGCAACGGCGTATGCACCAGCAAATGTGTCCCCAGCGGCAGTCGTATCAATGACCTTTACTTTTCTTGCCGGAACGAGTTTAGCCTTTTGCGATTGCCCATGGCGCTTGGCAGTTTGGTAACAAACGCCCTTTAGGTAGTGTTAGATAGCATAATTTGGACAAACGAGAGGGAGACTGACTTCGCCGCCAAGCGTAATAAGAACATGCTGAACTCCTTTGGAAATGAACAAAGAGGCAATTTCATCCCAAGACGGAGGATTTGAAACTTCTGAGAGTAGCGCAGCCTCTGTTTCATTGACGATAAGATGGCCAAGCCCTTGATAGGCTTCGTCTGGAAGTGGAATCGCGGGCGCTGGGTTCAATATCGTGTCCACCCCTCTTTCGCGAGCGATCTTCATATTTAGCAAGACCTGTATAAACTTAGTACAGCGTAACATCCTCGAATTCAATTGTGCACTTACCACTTCTAATGGAAGTTCTAACTGAAACAGCGCCACTGTGGTATCATCTTGAAGTAGATCAGTAGCTGGAACTTTGGAATTTGCGCCTGGAGAAAACATGATCCTATTTTCGCCAGTCTGGGTCCCCACAGTAATCACAGCGACTCCTGTCTTGATGTTTGATAGTTTCTGGACATGAGTGACGTCCAACCCATCCTTCTGAAGACTGGTGAGAAAGTCCGAAGCGAACGGATCATCGCCCACAGCTCCGATCATCCGCACTTTGACATCAGATGACTCTTCATTTAGAACTTGAGCCTGCGTTCTTGATAATTTCGAACATGCTACTGCTTGATTCGCCCCTTTCCCACCGAACCCGATGTCGAAGCTCTCGGAGGTCAAAGTCTCGCCGGCTTTCGGTATTCGTGTTATGCGTGTGACAAGATCAACATTCAAGGAACCAATGACAGAGATAACGGGACGAGATGAAGACATTGTGCGGTTTAGTTGATTCTGTTGTCGTTGTGAAGAAGTTATATGGTTTGAGGCCTTTGAAAGTCGTCGGAAGAGCTATTCCTCTTTTGGCCTAGCATTAGCGACGAGTTCTCAGTGAACGTCTCACGCCCACACCGGCGAGACTTCCCCTCTAGCCCTTAGGGAACCTGTTCTCTGTCTTTTAATTTCTATTCCATCCATCCAAATCTCTCTTCGATCGGTGAATGAGCTCGGTAGCTCAAAGCATACTGAGGGACATCCCTATTTAAAATACAGACTTTATACAAGTTATCGTCTGAGCCCTCCATCTAGATCCATAGGGAGGCTATCCTCTGCCTTATAGCTCTTGATTTGCTAAAAGAAAGAGTTTTGACCACTACTGACGTGCCTGATGCCGATTTGGACGCCAAGGATATCCTAACTCGCATTCATGGAGCAAAGCTCTGTCGCGCGGGGTATTCAGCGATTCACATGATCTTCATCATATACAACGTGCTCTCTTTCTCTCAGACATCAGTCATCAACTTCAGACAAAATAAGAATCCTTGTCGAGGTATTTGATACTCCTTAACAGCATGGCAGAACGTACCACTATCAAAGCCTCATGTATGTGTGGTGCTGCAGTCCATTCATTTTCCGTTCCCAACGCTAGTCTTCCACTCTCTACCCACCTTTGTTCCTGCAACATTTCGAGACGTATCTCAGGCTCTCTCCTGACGAGCTACGTAAACATTACCTTCAGTTCTGAACAAATTAAACCGAATCTAGCGGCACTTACTCCTTACAAAAGCTCAAATATATTGACAAGGCACTTCTGCACCACTTGTGGCACGCAGATGTACCTCGAGTACAAACACGATGGACATTTTGAGGTGGCTACTGGTACACTGCAGCTAGACAACGTGGATGGATTCGTTGATGTTAAGGCCCATATCTGGATAGAGGATAGCTTAGACGGCGGAGCAAGTCAGTTCATCACCAAGTTTGGGGAAAAGAAGTTGAAACGGTTTCGTCAAGAACCCGACCAAAGTGATGAAATACCTCTAGAATGGAAAGATCCGTCTTCTAAAACCAGAGAATCTCAGGAGGGAGAGAGACTGCATGCTCACTGTCATTGCAGAGGTGTCGAATTCTGGATCGCTAGCCCAGGTCCACGATCTACAAAAGCCAATTCGCCTTATCCAGACCTCCTCATTCCGTATCACTCAGGTAGCTCCGAGAATCCTTCAAATTATCCTTGGTGGTTACCTCGTTCAGATCGCTTCCTCGCCGGTACTTGCGCTTGCAACTCTTGTCGCCGATCTTCAGGATTCGATATCACTTTCTGGGCTTTTATTCCAGTTGTCGACATCACCTTGGATGAGGATGGTAGAAAGCCTTTCCAAAGAAACCCATACTGGGGTACCATGAAGTCGTATCGAAGTTCGAACAACGTCACACGAACGTTCTGCGGCGATTGCGGAGCGACTGTCTTTTGGGATGGAGACGAGAGACCTAGCTTGGTGGACGTAGCGGTAGGCTTACTCGATGCTACGAGCGGCGCTAGAGCTGAAGAATGGCTGGCGTGGCGGACGAAGCGTGTCAGCTTTGAAGAAGACGCGATCAACAAGAAGCTCATTCAAGGTCTTGAGGGCGGCTTGGAGGACTGGGAGGAACGTAGCACAGGCTCGAAATCTGTGGCTACGGAAGAATTTCCTACTCCTCTTTGGCTGGCAAAGCACGTGCGATGAAATCAATGAAAGGCTCTTCTTCATACAAAGGTATCAATACTATGTTCTATGTATGTCCAATCTAGACGCAGGCAAATCGGCGAAACTGCCTCCCGCGAATGGCAACCACCAAACACAACGCCACGAAGCAAAACCCCGATCTTCAGTCTAGAATGATGCACTGAATGATGCATGTATAGATTCAAACCTCACAATCATCGACCACTCGGCGATAATCCCTCCAGAACCCATAGGAGATTAGCCTCCACAGCTGGACCACCGTTCGAACCGGTGCAGTACGAGTTTTCCCCCACTTACCGCCTGCACGTCTATTCCCCGAAAATAGCGTATGCCAAGGTCGTTTCTCGGTCTCGGTCTGCGAAGGGATGTCTAGCGTCTCGATATCTACAAATGAGTCTGGAAGACCCATAACCCACCGCGCGATACGTTGCTGTCCTTCCAGATGCTGCTCTACGAATTCACGTACCTCAGTTTCTAAGTCCCCCAATCGAGTCAGATCGACGTCCATCTCAGAAGCCGAAGCAGCTTCGGATTCTTCGTGGAGCTCTCGAGCAAGAGCAACATCCCCAGGATGTCGAGGCGGCAGCTGCGTATAGTCTTCCCGGAAAGCCCGACTAGCTTCCCAGCGTTCCAGATCTAGTCCGGGGCGAACCATTGGGGATTCCAATCCAGTTGAAAATACTCCATCCTGCTTAAGTATGGGGATCTGATCGAAATTAGAATACTGTCGTCGAAGCTCTGACAGATCACGCCGTCCGGATACATGCCGAGCTGCTGTATCCGCGCTTTGGTCATCTTCGATTAGCATCATCTCATCGCTCTCACCGTCGCCGTCGTTGGTTTCCCAAGAAGAGAATCTTGACTGCACGTTAGGCTGGCTAAGAAAAACAGCCAAGTCACCGCGTGCTTCCGCCCAGCGGCTGCGAAAGTCCATAGCATAATGCCTCGAAGGTGGGGGCGGAGGTATAACATGGCCACTTTCCCACTCCTCTTCTGGCTTTGTCAGCTCACTTGCCTGGTTTGCTTGCTCAATAGCAACCTTGGGGAACATGTCTCCCATGTTCCAATTAGCTGTGGAGTCACCCTCATCATGGTGCACGCCCAAATGAGTCACCCCATCGAAGTCTTCGAATGGATCTCCTTCTGGGGATCTTTCCGTGTCCTGAAGTATGGCAGATGCAATGGCACCGTCGAAATCTGCGAATGGATCATCTCCTGTGTGTTCTTCAGAGTCCTGGCGTACCTGTACCCCTAAGGTAGTGACACCATCAAAGTCGGCAAATGGATCTTTCGCCTTAACTTCATTAAACTCTTGCGCCTGTTCTGGATGCTGCTCCTCACCTTCTCCCAACTCATGATGGAAAACATCCCAATCAGGATCGCTACTTCCAGCAATTTGCGAGGTCTCAAAGTCTTGATGAAGACTTCGACGTTCAGGAACTTCGGGTAACAACGGAATTTGAGGAATCGGGTCCCGCAGGTTCGCCAATAGGAATCGAGATTCGTCTGCTTCTTGGGTGTTGTTTAAGATGCTACCCCCGGGCCATCGCGGGAAAGCCGTCGCATTGCAGTAACGGGGTAGTGCAGAGCGCCCAAGTTCCTGAAGGCAAGAGCGTAGGAAGTCAGTGTCATGAGCTTCGGGAGTGGAGCGGAAAGATAAAGCCTGAGCGAATTCATTACCAATACTACCGTTCTTTCGTATTATTGACATCGTAAGATGTGTTTCGAATTATTCTTGATCTGCGTTGAGAGAGGAAGTTGTTAAGGTTCCGCTGATGTAATTTGTAGTAGGTCGGGGTGGAATGCAATAAGATGCTGCAATCCCGGAAGGCGCCGAATCGGGGCAGATATATCTTCATCATCTTATACAATGCCCTTGTCCTCGGAGACGAGGCACACAATGTGGACAAAGAAATTCTAAAATGCAGGGGCGGAGCGGAGCGGCGATCGCCAAGCACAATGTGCTTTCCATTCCTACAATGTTAAAACAAAGAACCTGGTCTAGGGTGGACTCAGGTTTACTGAACTTACGTGGCGGAGCGGAAGGTACACGGTCGGGCCCCACAGAATTTCGAGGACTACTTGCAAACAACGACGCAGAGTTTAAGACCGCCCATGGGAACCACTACTGTGAGTATCTGCGGCAAGCGATATCGTTCAACATGGACGTGGCACTGGAACTAAATATACCGCAGAGGCGGCCTACGAAGACTTGGGGGGTTGAGCATTATTATAGGGATATTAGGAGGGTAGGGCAGCAGGCGGCGAGAATGCGACATTCGGATGATAGGGGAATACTATAGGTCAAGAAATTCATTTCTATTGACCATGTAACTACCCAAAGGACTCCGGTAAACTAACAACCACATGACCATGTAAAAACAGCCACCCACCCCAACAAACCCATCCTCCACCGTTCAGTTCACATACCTAGCTCCACTACCTTCTCATTCAATTCTGCCATCTTTTCGCCAAGCTCTCGTTGATGCCTTTGTTCCGCACGTCAACAATTTGATCCATCTCCTTCTCGTCCATCACCCGGACGCGTTCGCTTGGGGATGAAGATTAGAGAATTTGTCGTTTTCCGGACCTCCCCAAGACACACTCAACTCACTCTGCTGTATCGTGGCTCTACTTGCGGACGCCAACTGGACTTGAAGCTTGTCGTAGAGTTCGATTGATCTGTGGAAACAAACCACACCGAAACAAGTCGGCGCAAGCAGACGCTGTGCTACCTACCCACCGGCCCTACTCAAAGATCTGAAGATCCGCCTATCATCATGTCCGATAATGGCCATCCTGATCAAACCAACCAGGGGTGGAAAAGTCGATGTTGGGCCATTCAGGAGTGAGATTGAAAGTTGAATCAACGAACGCGGGTGAGGCTCCCCTGGTTGATCTGGCAGTGGGTATGGTTATCGGGCGGTCAAGGATTGGTACCGAGCGGGGTGGATCCGACAATAGCGGTACTGAACGGCGGGCACGTTCAAGGGTTGGCATAGGGCGAGGCGTCTCTGATGGAATGGGTACCGATCGAGGCGTCTCGTCTCGAACTGGCATTGAGGGTGGCGAGAGCGACAGGATGGGTACCGATTGCGGCGGAAGGGTTTGCATAGGCAACGGCGGAGGGAGAGAGAAGGACATAAAGGGGGCCGGTGACCCCAGGTCGATTGGTGCCAAGCGAGGGGTAGGAGGTGGAGCGGGTGGCAGTAGTCCAGAAGAGGACCGAGTATGATAATACGGGATTGAAGACATATTATAAACTCGTTAGTGGAGTATCGTGGTTTGAGAGTGGCGAAATCGAGTAGATCTGATATCGGCGAGAAGATGAAACAGTCATAAAGCTCTGTGTGCTAAAACTGTGTGAACGTTTTGTGCAGAGTTGAGAAATTCTGCAGAGAGTGACGGTCTTTTTATGTTCCTGCGGACAATTCGGATCAACTTGTGGTTAACCATGGTAGGGTTGGGAATCTGGAGGCGTTGTACCAAACTTTCATCATGTCCCGCAGATCGAACTATGTTAGCAACCTAAACCTTCAACGGAAGTCATTATACGGCGGGTGTCATTGTTGATTGTACTAGGAACCCTTTAGCTGTACAAGGCTAGAGATCACGTGTTCCATATAATACTCTCCGAATAGCCTCAAGGATGGCAACTTGCTTTTAAGCCTCGTACAGAGTCTAAATCGGCTTCGTAGGCTGGTGGTAAAGAAGGTGGTAGGCGTAGACCGACCCTCCGAAAACCCGAATTATGACACCCCGCGTGTACCGATTCGCTTCACAAAATTAGCACTGCTCTGGCGGGCAGAGTGAGAAATGTGATTTTTGATGGACCATGGCTCGACAAAAGTACAAAGTCTTGGCATTCAACCGAAGACTGGAAGATTCTATCTGTGAGTCATCATGATTCAACTTTGCCCACCATCAGCTATCCCATTTGAAATCGCAGAATCCTCCGCAGGCTGTCCCGCTTCATTGCTCTCAGGAGCTTGGGCGGGTGTCTTCTCGTCAGCCAACTTGATGAGGTATGCGCCCGTGTCCCGCGCACCGTCAATCTGGCCAAGTTTGGAGTCGAACAGTCGAGCGTCGCGAAGCAGTCTGAAACAGGATACTGTTAGCAGGGACGAAAATTCATTATGTTTTTGATCGAAGAGGAGACATACCTTGCCTTGCCCGAAGGTGTCCCCACGACCGCATCGCGAAAGACGGACCCCAACTGTTCTTTGTAGCTCTCGAAAACGGGAACCATTATCATGCGGACCGACATATCCGATAGATGTTTACTGATGACTTTGTGAAGTGTGACCGTTTCTTTCGTCAAAGTTTCCATATTCGGGCTGACATCTCTCTCGGTGTCTTGGTCCCAATCAACCTTCTTCAGATTTCTAACGTGTACGGCGGCCCTGTTGCTCATGATGTCGATCAACTTATCGTGAATGCTGACCTGCTGGTCTTGCAGCAGTCGCTTCACGTTATCGAATTCGGACAGCTGTGGCTTAGACCCAGATGCATGTCTCCTGGCGCATTCGCGGATGTATGGCATTATTGCGATCATGAAACTCAACGTCTGCGACGCGATAGCCAGATGCTTGGTGTTGATGTTCTTCAGGCCTGCACTATGCATCGCACCTGCACCGAGTATTAACTGGCAGAGCCGCGAATTGAAAAGTTTTAGATAGTCGCATAGTAATGAAGATATCTCGGAAGTCATGCCTGGAATGGCAGCCAGGAGGCTTTCCAGTCGATCAATGCCTCGAAGAGCGAAAGTCGCTGACTCGCTGACGACATATCTTTCCTCATCGACAACAGCCCGCGCAGGGCCTCTGGGTTTCTCCTTCGAGGTACCATTGGTTTCTATTGCGGGTGTGCCGTTTGTTGTATGGTTCCCTAAGTCTTGCAAGAGTGAACCACGCTTGGACCATTCGGCAGGATCACCTGTCATGCCTTGCAATATTCTCGATAAAATGGCGTTGTCTGCATCATCGAAATCTTTGGCATCCCAACGATCAGAGTCCATTGCTTGTGCAAGTTGTTGTTTCTCTACGTCTGCCATGCGCGACACAAAGTCGGCAATGTGGTTATTCACAATGCCTTTCAAGGCAACACCAGAACGGCCTGAAATGGCTTCACATTCATCTGCGAAAAGCTTGTTCAGGTTGAAGTATCGCAGGAATCGCTCCAGCGGTAAATGAACGGTGGCTTCAGATCTGACCTTAAGTAGTTTAGTGATTTGAGCTTGTGCTGCATCTACAGCTTGCCCAAGTAAACTAGACATGTCTAATACTTGCATCAACTCTTCTTGAAGCGCGTTGGGGTTAGCAGCAGGATTGGGACTTGTCGTCAAATACCCATCCATGCTGACGAAATTTGGACTCCTCGGTGGAGAACGCAGTCCTCCGCTCGAGGACGGCGGGGTGCTCACACCACTTGAGACATCTAGAAGCACTTTGATTTGTATGCCGAGCCTTCGCAACGCTTCCCCAATATTGGTGTAGATGTTGACGAAAAATTCTTCAGCATCGGCAGGTTCAAGAGCGCGTAAGTTGCGGGCAAGTATAGAATTTTTGTCCTGCTGACTATACATGCGACTACTTCTCGTCGATACTGAGGTTGCAGACTCTGCATCGTCATCTGTGGAACTCGGAAGATGATGTCGTATGAGAACCTTCATTTCTCGCACAATAGCATCTCGGAAAGCCGAACTGGCAGAGCCAGTGTGATTAGAGCTGCTGAGTCCCATCAAGTTGGCTCTCAAATTTGAGCGGAATGTTTCGTTCGTTTGCAAATATGCTGGTAATGTGGATTTCATTCTTGCATGTTCGCCACGAGACCTTTGTGCGGCAGTAACCCATCTCCGCAGAGTATCCTGGGGAGACACATTCTGTACATGCTGGCGCAGGTCAACCAGCAACGTCTCAAGAAACCTAGCCTCAAATCCTTTGCCTATACGGAATCTTAGTTGCTGAATTCCCTCTGTGACACCATCAAGCGCGTTGAGAGACCGTAGATCGATAATCGTAGAAGGTAACCGCGGTTGAATCCAAGCATAAGCTGACAGGTCCGTGGTGTCCAATTCCCCGGAAATGAGTCGCTCGATAGTATCAACTCGATGCACGGCAACATCCAGTTCACCCTTGTCGATGAGATCGTCGCAGTTAGACAGTCCTTGGATGGTGCTTTGCAACTGGTCTGTAGCATCCGTCAGTCGCCTGAGATTTTCTCGACGTCGTTTCATCTCGATAACTTTCAATCCTCCTATAGCCATTTGCCGATCCAAATTGCTAAGATCTTCACGTAAGGATTTGATTTTAGCCACCGACTCCGCAGCTTCAGACTGTAATTCGCGTAGAGAACCTAGTGCAGCAAAGAAGGATGTCGAAGCGGTTGATATGGATGATATTAGGTGAACTTCAACAGTATCCATGTACCACGAGAGTTTCTCCTGGAGAATGGCATTGCTAGCAAGGGCCTTTCTCGTACTAGGCTGCGGAGCCTCCAATATCCCATTTCCACTTTTCAGATCTTCATTGGCCTTCGCCTGCGGTTGGCGAATCACCTCCGATCTCTCGCTGACAATATCAAACGTCCTTGGGTTTTCCAGGTGAAAGTTCTCCTCGAAGTAGACATTTGGAATGGTAGATAGGGGTGTCACGGCGGGTAGGGCTCGTCTTGAAGATCCTCCACTGGTGCGCCTTCGAAACTGTGGCATTTCTCCGGGAGACAATGCCCTGGGAGTTGTTGGTGTGCCTATCTGTTCCTTGCGCAACCGTTGTTCCAGCGCGTCCACAAAGTCATCCTTTTTGCCCGAGTCTCGCCGAAACATTTGTGATGGACCTCCATCTGCTTCAGCTTTTGCCCGCTGGAAGGCATCAAACAAAGAACCAACTTGAGAAAGGTATTCATTAAAGGTGGTCGATTCGACATGGGGTATGTTCGTGAGAGTAACTGGAGGTATATCTTTCGTAGAGGGAGGTCTGTGTCCCGAACCTATAGAAGCGGCTGTGTGGGGCAGCATTCCGGTTCGAACAATAGGTGGTTGTAGAAGGGTTGATATCGCTATCCAATGGCGTCAGCAGTTTAACCCATAGAGGGTGCTTGCATCGCGAGATGACATGTCCTGTACCATTCTGCCCTGTTTCTCTCACCGATCCCAGTCTGCCTTGTGACGATGTATCCAGCGCTCCTCCCACGGAATGAATCGAGCTTGCTGTCGAGCCTCGGCGTGGCTGATATCGAGCGGTGGAACTGGATCGACGTGTCCAGTCATGTTGGGGGAATGGAAATTGGCTGCGCTGCTGCGAAGGAGAGGATTGTAGGAATTCGAAGCTCTCAACAGATCTTCTAGGGGAGGGAGAAGACATGTTCTCGAAGGAAGTTGACCGCGAATGTATGATCGAGGCATACTACCATGCGGACTCTAAGGATAGTATCGGAGATTCCACTACCACCTTGGTATCATTTCGGAAGCCAGATAGAGCTACTAGGTATTCAGCAGAGACGAATTTGAAGTTGCGAGGGTATAATTTGTGAGAAGCAGATAAGTTCAATAATTGCGCGTTTGCTGGTGATTCTAAGGTCATTGCTGATGCCGGGGCAGGGGGGTAATGCCAAGCATCGCCTCAAACAGCTCAAACAGGTGTCAATAAAGAAACGGGAGGGTAGAGAGCTTGACCGTTTCTGTCAAGGCCTCCTGGAACATGCAGGTGTGATGCAACTCGAAAGGACTTTCAATGTTAATTTTAATCTTCATCCTGTTCACCAATCGTTGAATTTTTTGGAGTGAATAGATACTAGTCCCAATATGGCCAAGTCCGTAGCGCAATGTAAGCAGCACTTCTATATTTCAACAAGCGCCTCTCATTCTTGTCAGGCGAATGATGCTCATAATCAATACAATGATCAACTCCATTGCCTCTTCTAGGTGCAATCTTATGCCAACAAAGCATAAAAGCCCGACTGAAATGAGCTATCGCCATCGCTTGATATAAAGAAGGCGAGTGCGAGGAAATCTGCGACACCCGAAGAATGTTTCTAAATTTCAGCTTACCACAATATCCCAGCGCATATATGCCTTTCAGCGTGAACTATAACCCCATTGGGGAGCATTAAGAATAATGCCCATAAGACAGCCGGAGATAATCCCAGCGGACGGTAAGGTGATGATCCAGCCAAAGTAGATCCAGGCAACCTATAATACTTTTAGTAGATGTTTATGAATCTTGTATGGATGCAATCATTCATACCATTCTCCAGTTGATGGTACGCCATGTGCCATTGCAGAGTCCAACACCTACGGTAGCTCCAGTGATACACTGCGTGGTCGAGATAGGAAGCTCTGGGGAATCATTAGTTAAGGACGTTTGACGAAGGGCTCTTGGAAAGAAATCGTACTTAGACGCGTGGCAAGGATCACTGTGATGGCACTTCCAAGTTCCATCGAGAAACCACGAGATGGTGAGTGAAGCGTGATCTTATTGCCCAAGGCTCTCATGATGTTGTATCCGTACGTCCACAAGCCTGAAGTTGGTCAGAGCGATGCTTTCAACCGATCTAAAAGAATTACCGATAACTATGCCAGCGCCTCCAAATGCCAGAATCCAACTAGAAACAGGAACTTTGTCGCTAAGTTGGCCACTGTGCCATATCAAGTAGATGGTCGCATAAGGACCGACAGCGCTGAGATAGATTAGACTAAAGATTCTATTTATTGGTTGATTGAACACATACTTAGAGACATCGTTGGCGCCATGACTGAATGAGGCTGTGGCAGCCGTAAGGGCTTGGAGGAAAGAGTACATGTACTCTGCTTCGTTATTGTAATGTTCGCCTGTGGCGTGCATTTTCTCCAGGTCTCCAGAAAGAAGGTCTCTTTTGTTTTGCATACCGATTACATCCTTGTCAACGCCATGGAAGATAGCCTTTTTTATCCAAAATAAAGCAACAGTCGGGGTGTACCAAGGTCCAACTGGAGGGAGATTTATTTGAGCGGTCTCAAGACTTGTTGGGTGTACCGGTGATTCTACAGACTCGGGAGCAACGACGTCAGAGGATGAAGCACTTCTCGCACCTGCGCCGGGATGCTTTTCGACATCATCAGACTGGTTCACTTGAGCATTTCTCCTAGCGTCGAGTTGTTCCCGAGTAAGATGCCCTGCGTAGTAATCCTGGATGCCAGGAGCATTTTCCGGACGTGGAGGAATCTCGCCACGTCGGAGGAGAAGTAGGCCTTGTGGAATTTGCCACCAATGCAATTGCCAATCGCCGAGGACGAGTTTTCGATACAAGTATGGCAGGAAGAAGACGCACACGAGGAGTGCAATGGCCAGCCCTACTCCAACAATAACACCGGCAACAGCTCCGTCGGTCAATGTAATTTTCGAGGACGCTCCCTTCCAAACAATAAGCACTGTCAAAACTTTGTCAGCCACGACCATGATCGTATAGTTAGGGCATATAAGCATACTTGTAAGCAGTGCAGAGGTGACGGCGAAGTAGAATGGGATGGTGAAGAAGGCGGCCTTGACAGGGTTTCTCCGTCGCATAACCCCATACTTGGTTATCAAAAATATTATGGCACCAAAACCACCTGAGATTCCTGGAGCAATGGCCCAGGCTGCGAACACTGTGTGTGTTGGTCAGAGCATCAGAAGAGCAGTCTTGGGGAATCACCCTGGGAGACACCGTTCCACCCCCAATTGACGCCACCAGCTCCAACGGCAGCAACTCCCACACCAATAACACCTCACGACTTTGTCAGCATAACATCTTTCTCGGCATTTCCGATCGTACGTACCGCCCATGATACTGTGAGTAGTACTGACAGGCATACTCAGTCTCGTTGCGACAGTCAAGTAAATGGAGGAACCAATAACAGCGCAAACCATTCCAAGCATCAAGACAGCAGGATCTTCAGTAAAAAGCTTGGTGCTGATGACCTTGGTACGGATGGTTTCCGCTACACGGGCGCCGACTGCCATGGACCCTGCGAATTCCATGCAAGTGGCAATCATCATAGCCTGCCTCATGGTAAGGGAACGAGAGGCAACCGATGTTGCAAAAGAATTAGCGACATCATTGGCACCTGCAAACAAGGGTAAGTTGACTTGATAGAAGCAAAGGGCATTCAGAACATACCAATATTCCAAGCATCCAGGAATGCAAAGATGGTACCAATAGCAAGGAGATAGTCATAATGACTGAGAACCATCTTGTAGAATGAGAGTAAACTTTGGTTTCTGATCTTAAGGTGCGTTACTGTTTGCAATGTGAAGTGCATGTCTGAACTTATATCCCTTTTAGGGGCTTGGGTAAGGCGTGCTAGGATGTTATTGTGGATAGAGCCCAACGAGTCCTTGTTACAGAAAACTTCCAATCATTTCTGTTATGGAGAGAATGTGCAACATAATTTTGATCCTTTCAGAAGCCTAAGGAAACCATAGATCTTGACTTTCACTCAGAGGATCTTGGTCTCTTGGATTTCTTAGGGTTTCCAGGCCAGATCCTTGGGATAGCAGTTAAAGTTATCAGGCCCTCTTCTTAAGTAAGACAATCCTCCCATAGAAGCATACAGTAGATAGCAAAACTCGTCAACGGGAAGCCAACACAAACTCCCAAGATATTCCGCCAAGTACCTCCGCCAAGATTCCGAGACGCCAAGATTGGAGCGGAGACTTGATAGTATCGCAAGCAGTACCAATGAGAATCCTGTTCTTCTAAACGTGGTCTGAAATACCATAGTCAATGGATTAAGATAAACACTTGAGATACGCAAAATCAGAGATCGTAGGAGAAATTCAAGCGACGGAATCCTTGGCTTAAGATTCGCTCCACCCTTTGAACACAGGAGGCGATAACATGTACGGGAACAGTGGCAACGGTGAAATTTTGAAGACCCGGACCCAATCATACTCCATCGATGACTACCTGGCAAGACTTCATAAGCGGATACCGCATAGGAGCGTGATCGCAGGACCCAAGGTACGCCATAAGACGAATGTTCATCAAAAGAAATTCCATGAAGCGGACGTGACATCGAAAAATCTCAATGTAAAGCACCCAACTTACAGTGCGTAGTACTAGATTCTTAACCGATAGAGACATCGTTGTGATGTGTTATAGATGTTCCCCTGAGATCTGAGCGTTGGAGAGAAGTTAGGTGACGCTAGGCCGGTTTAGGAACTGTAATTGATTTTGACGCGTCGCGTCGACGCGAAACTCTTTGATCACTAACTCCCTAACCACCCCATCGACGACAACTTCCACACTTCTACGACCACTACTTCTCACAACCTCACATTCAAAATGGCAGTAGACAGGCAGTCAGCGTACTCAATCAGCCTTTTTGGCAGTACAAGAGGCGACGATGCGCCAGATTCTACCTCCCCCTCACGCATTCAACAAGCGCTGGTGGATTTCGTGATGGAGTTTCGTCTCGATAACATCTTTGTTTACAGGTATTTCACAAGTACTTTCACCTTGTGGATTACTTACACTAATCCTCGTATAGAGATCAAATCCGGGAAAACGTCCTGGTAAAACAATACTACTGCGATATCGACATGGCGCATCTTATCTCCTACGACGAAGAGCTCGCACACAGGCTTCAGAGCGAACCAGCAGAAATAATACCGCTCGTGAGTTGTGCAAGTATGCGATGATCTGAAATACCAAGACTAATTAGGCTTGTAGTTTGAAGCAGCTCTGAAGACCTGCACGCAAAGAATCGTCTACCCCTCCCAAAAGGCAATTGTTCTCCCGGAACACCAGCTTCTCCTACACTCATCCGCCTCCGAACTGTCAATTCGCGATCTCAATGCTATGAACGTATCCCACCTCGTTAGAATCCCAGGAATCATTATCGGTGCATCCACACTATCCTCAAAATCTACCTCCTTACACATCCGCTGTCGAAACTGCCAGCACGAGAAATCGATTCCTATAAGCGGTGGCTTCACTGGAATAAGTCTGCCAAGAACATGTGATAGAATTAGAACAGAAGGAGAAACGGCGGATAGGTGCCCTCTGGACCCGTTCTATGTCATCCACGAGAAATGCCAATTTGTCGACCAACAAGTTCTCAAGCTCCAAGAAGCACCGGACCAGGTCCCCGTCGGTGAACTTCCCCGTCATATTCTGATCTCCGCGGATCGATATCTTACCAATCGCGTTGTGCCCGGATCCCGTTGTACTGTCATGGGTGTCTTCTCTATCTACCAGCAGAAAGGCTCGAAAAAATCACAGACAGCCGCAGTCGCGATCCGAAACCCCTACCTCCGAGCTGTAGGTATACATGCTGATGTGGATCACACAATGAAGGGCAATGCCATCTTTTCGGAGGAGGAAGAGCAGGAGTTTTTGGAAATGAGCAGGCGGCCAGATCTCTACGAAGTCTTCGCAAGCTGCATCGCTCCCTCCATTTACGGGAACAAAGACATTAAGAAAGCAATTGCATGCCTTCTGATGGGCGGTTCCAAGAAGATCCTTCCAGATGGCATGAAGCTTCGTGGGGATATCAACGTACTTCTCCTGGGTGACCCCGGAACAGCAAAATCGCAACTCCTCAAGTTCGTCGAGAAAGTCGCCCCAATCGCTATCTACACATCTGGAAAGGGCTCTTCTGCAGCTGGTCTCACGGCTTCCGTACAACGAGATCACAATACCCGCGAGTTCTATCTTGAGGGAGGTGCCATGGTGCTCGCCGATGGCGGTGTGGTATGCATTGATGAATTCGATAAGATGAGGGACGAAGATCGAGTTGCAATTCACGAAGCTATGGAACAGCAGACCATCTCCATCGCCAAAGCAGGTATCACTACCATTCTCAACGCTCGAACTTCCGTGCTTGCAGCTGCGAATCCCATCTTTGGTCGCTACGATGATCTCAAAACACCTGGCGAGAATATTGACTTTCAAACTACCATTCTATCCCGTTTCGACATGATTTTTATCGTCCGAGACGAGCATGAACGAGGACGCGATGAGCGCATCGCAAAGCACGTCATGGGTATTCATATGGGTGGACGGGGAGCCGAGGAACAGGTTCAAGCCGAAATCCCAGTTGAGAGAATGAAGCGATATATCAGCTATTGCAAACAGTAAGTATAATTCTGAATGTCTCCTTTTGGAGAACAAGCCCGCTAATAAGACTCCAAGGAAATGCGCCCCTCGTCTCTCACCTGAAGCGGCTGAAAAGCTCTCATCCCACTTTGTCTCCATTCGCCGCCAAGTTCACGCCTCTGAAATCACAGCCAACGCTCGCTCATCCATTCCCATCACCGTTCGTCAACTCGAAGCCATTATCCGTATCACAGAATCTCTCGCCAAACTCTCCCTCTCCCCCATCGCCGACGAGTCCCACGTCGACGAAGCCATCCGGCTCTTCTTAGCCTCGACCATGGACGCCGTTACCCAGGGCGAAGGCCAAGGCTCCAAGGAGCTGATGGACGAAGTGAACAAGGTTGAAGAAGAGCTGAGGAGAAGATTACCCATTGGATGGAGTACGAGTCTTGCCACTCTCAAGCGGGAGTTTGTAGATGGCAGAGGCTACAGCGAGCAAGCGCTTAATAGGGCACTAGTGGTGCTTCAGCGGAGAGAAACGGTGCAGATCAGGCATGGAGGCGCACAGGTTTATAGAAGTGGGGTTTGAGCGGGGCTCGGTCAGTACTTATGCGTTTATGTTTATGTCATTGCGGTTTTTTTGGCGGCGCCTTGCGGATCGCGCTTAGTTTAGGCATTGAAGGCTTGTGGGAAGAATGGATTGGTATACCAAGGATGACTAGCATGATAATAGCAGTTTCCTAGTTTTGCATATCACGCACGATTATTTATTGCCTTCACTTTTCAAAGAGATATCGATTTCCCCCTTAAACCACACTACTCCCAGACATAGCCGGATCAAAGCCTCCAAACGAGTATCTGAACCATGATCAAGTTCAAAAGAAACACTTTCCGGATTTTGATCGAAGGTCTCCTGACCGTTCTTGGCTCCTAACATGACCTCCAGACTACAAAAGCGTTTATGGAGCGTTGAGTTTCGCTCTCCATCGGTTTCTCTCGTATCCACTCAATTCCTTTAACAGAATGGCGAGGCACTCATACTCATCCTGTGGTCTTATACTCTCCACCATCATGCGATATGCAAAGTTAAATCTCTCCTTGGTCCAATCCAGCTTCTCGTTACACTCCTCAATGCCTTTAAAAGACTCGCGAAACCATTCTCTCACTACCTCTCTGATACACTCAAGCCTTCGTTCAAACAAGAGTCCACTGCCAACGGCCTCAATTGGCCCGACAGTGGCTGGCCATTCTGCGTGACCAAAAAGAAGGAACCATTGGAAATGGGGAACTTTTTTCTACTTTTCCCATATCTCTTGATAATATATATGAGATCATTTCAGTAAGACACCAAGGAAACTTTCCTTATCTTTGATTTATTAACGAGGCTGTGAGACCAGCCAACCAAATCGTGCCGCGTCACTTTACCGCGCCTCTTACAGCCTTGTCAACATCCGGGCAATCGCTTGCTGTTCTAGGCTCAGAATTCTGCTTTCGAACTCGTTTTTCAAACCGCATTCTTTTGAAAACATGGCAGATGATCTAGTCCAAGAGGAGAGGGCCTTGGGAAACTGGCCACGCCGCCTTCTTCATGTTCCGACGTTCCGATCTCATGAATGGCAACCTGGTAACATTTACGGCGGATATATGGAGCCAGAGTACAACGTTGTGAGTTATACTTGGGGTCGCTGGCGTTTGAAGAAAGGTGTAAAGGCAGAGGTGGAACCCCTGGACATCCAAGGAACGGAGTGGTCCATACCCAGAGTTGATCCAACGCATTTCACGGTCAAGCAATTTAGAGACACTTTGAAAGCAGTATCTACATTGAAGCCATGGGATGGATTACATCCACAGCCAAGCGTAGCAAGTTCAACCGAGTTCGTATGGCTTGATGTCGCCTGCATCGATCAAAGATCATATGAGCCCAAGTCTGACGCAGAAATTGGAAGGCAAGCCGCGATATTTAAAAAGGCTAAGACTGTCTTCATTTGGTTAACAACACATTCTCGCAAAGATGCCGAAGATATGATTGGCTACATTGATGGGTTTCTTAAAGCCCCCACCGATACCCGATTATCTTTCGATTGCAATGGGTCGAATGAAGGCTTTCCTGAGTGACCCTTGGTTTTCGTCGACATGGACGCTACAAGAAAGTTTTCTCCGCCAAGACGCATTTTTCCTATCCAAGAGTGGAGAACTAGTCGGCTACCCGCCATCGATTCTAGGACTGAGGGGCCATCCCGACTTCCTTATCATTGCTGGTTGGGGTGAAGCATGGTATAATGTGTGCGAGGAAAAAAGGAAATTGCAATCATCACCTGAGATGTACGGTTCTATGGTCGAGTTGATTACCAAGCGCGGACTGAAGGCGTTGGCAACAATGAACGCCATGGCAACCTACGAAGCTGCACTGCAGAGGGAGGCATCTGAAGCCCAAGATGGAATTTACGGGATTCAGCAGATATTCGGATTTCGATTGGGCAAGTCAGTGGTTCCTGCTCCGCGGAAACGAAACTTCAGCCTAGTGGAGCTTGAGGATCAGCTGGGGGAGGCTTTGTTAGCTGCCTATCCAGTATTAAGCCAGTTCCATGTGTACACAAAGCCTGTAGCTCATACACAACAATGGCGAATGACATCCTCTTCCGTAGTGCCTTCGGCCGTTAGCGATCATGGCCATTCCGTTTGGAACTCTTTGGAAACCGATCGACCCCGGTGCTCTTTCGAGGTTGGTAGCGCCACTGCTGGATACAGACCCGTATTTTACAAAGGAATTACTACACCTCTGAAGCGATTAAAGGAAAGTTGTCGACGCGTGGTCTTGGAAAAACCATTTTCCAGCATCGTAACCCTGCAAAGTATGCTTAGAATCGTTCCTGACGTCACGAGTGAACTGTTTGAATCCCCAGAGTATCGCGGCAATGGGTATCATCCAATTCCAAAGGGGGAGCGCCAAGATATATTTGCGCAGTACCTTATTCAGAAATTCAAGCATAAACTGGAGGTATTGTTATTGGGCCCTTCGTCCGGAGAAACATACAGCTATATGCTAGGTCTTGTACTACTATCCAGAGGAACTCAGCCTTGGAAACGACTCGGTATATGCCAATGGGAGACATCCAACCTGCAAATTAGTACATTGAAGTCATCGCAAAAGGATTTTTTGGAAGGATACGGTCTAGGATGGAAAAGTTCCGGTGGTGTCTTCGGCTCTATTCCTGAGTCATCTGAGTGACTGAGAGAAAGGAGATTGATGGTAGACAACATTGATGGCGGGTAGGGCTTGTACCAAAGGCTTCTGTTGCAGCTTAAACTATCTCATACCGACCCCTGGGCGGTACCAAGCATGTAGTTCAACAATGGATTTGACAAGAAACTCTGCATGCGTACAACGAAGACCTTTATCTGCTGCACAGGCTATTTCCAAGTATAGCTAGGTATTTCCATCCAAAACTAGTTAATGGAGAGACACCCAGAACCAGAGTCAACCTATATCACTACCCAATTTACTTCAGAACCAGGTGGAAAGACGTTTGCACTGTCGTCAGACCACATTGTCTCGAACATGCCACATTTGACGAGCAAGCCTTCTTGGAGCTCTCTGAGAAGCACCCCAACTGACCTAAAGAGGGGACATTTGTCAGTTCTCATCTTATGTAGACTTACACAGACAGCGTAGCATCTAAATGGTCTACTACGGATCCAGTCGAGCAAATCTCTTAAGGGAAATACAGTTGGCGTTAGGCCTGTCATTTGTGCCCGTGAAGCCTCTTGCATATCCAAAACCCTGGCATCATATCCTCCAGATTCTCCGCCCCACCTGAACTCCTGTTCATTGTGCGATGCCAACACACTCGCAGAGGATATAGCAACACTGCCATTTTCCTGGATTTTCCATGACGGTAAGGAACAATGCGGCTCGCTTTCAGTCATATCGACTAATGTAAACTCGAGAGAGAGATATGCCGTATACGACGCTCCGCCACCGAAGGGTAGTAGTGTACCGCAGTTTTCCGGGTCTGCAGCGAATTTTTCCTTGGTCAATTCTCCTTCGTTAAGTAGCACCCAAAAGTCTCGCACTGCTACTACGCCGAAGAAAATATCATCACCGACAAGATCGCGTACTTCGGTAATGAAACTAATAGGGTATCTTCCAGAGATTAAAACTTCAGTCTGGGCCTTGTCACCATCATCCGTGTTAAACCATTTTGTAGCACCAAGTACTGACATGATCGCTTCGGCACGGCGATCGTCACAGAACCGCTGATTCCCGAGCAGCACTACCTGGATGGGAGAGATGTTTAATAAATCTACCATTCTAGACATTGTCATTGCTCTCAGGAGAAGAGCTACGGGACGAGGCCAAAGCGGAGACAAGAACTCGACAGTCTCGGTGGCCTTTTGATGTTGGAGATGTTCCAGCTGGTTTACTGATATCAGTGACAGCAACCCTGCTAGCGATATCGGCGCTTCCGAGGCTGGAGACATCGCCGGTTTCCATTTGGAGGTGCACAACCACATGTCCGGTCGCATACAAGCTTCTTGCAACGTCCAGAGCGAGTCAAACCATTCGTGCAATACATCGTACCATTTATTACTTTCGAACGGCTTCATAAGGTAAGAGGTTCGATAAAGAGGTTGACACAGCGGGTTTGCATCCAACGTCTCGTTCAACTTCTTGTGGAGCTCTCTCATAGCGTTCTGACGGTCTTTCCACTGACTAAGAGAGTTATATGCCCTTATTGCAAGGTATGTTGTGACGTCGTTCAGCGGGCCAAAATCATCTAAGTCGCTGAACCAAGCGATGGTTGTGGCAGCGTTGCCAAAAATGTTCGCCTGGCGTCCAATCTCTTGCCGCTTGAGTCGCTGTAGCTCTTCGCTCTCGAAAACTTGGGGTATGCACACCAGGTCGAACCAAACATATCGATTTGCGCCAGGAACTTTACTCAAGATACTGACTATGTCCTCAATCCGAAACCGAGTATTCCGCTGTAGTTTCCATGGCACTCCTGGAACTCTCAACGCGTCTTCTTCTGATCTCCATCTACCCCAAGTATGGCTTATTGCCGTGTATTCAGGCTCGTATCCTAGGACTCTAGTTTCTATCGTTTTACTCAATTTTGTATCCCAAAGATAAAAAGGCCCATTCGCCCTAATTTCCCTAAGTGATAGCCAGGGACACGGGACTACGGAGGCTTCAACCTTCCTAGGACCTAATATCTGTTCGCCCTCCCGTGAATTGGCGATCGAAAGATTAATCGAAAAACAGCAGGCCATCGAAAATCCCTCGAAATACATTAGAGCTTGTTGGTAGTTTTGTTCCCTGCAAACCACAAGTGGAGCCGCACACGTCGCTGTCATGTTGCGGAGCAGATTCTGACCAGCCTCGAAGATGTTCTCCTCTGGGCTGAACCACTTTGGTTGTAAGGAACCATGATGGCAAAGAAACCCTGCTCTTTGAGTACATGCGAGACGTGAGGCCCATTCCCTCTGCTTTGTTAACCAATTCGGCTGCATTGCTCCGTCGGTATGCTTAGTCAGTTCAAATCGGAAGAGATTTAGAAGCCCTGAGTGATATTGAGAAGAATCCGCGCCATCGATAATGCTAATAACCTCAATTGCGGTTTCCATATACATCTCTTGCAGCAAAATGCTATGTACTCCCAAGCATGTCAGTCGATAGTCCTGAATTTCGCCAAGCCACCACTCTTTCAAAAGATTGATTGACTTCAAATGAGAAGAGTGCAGAATGCTTCGGAATGAAGGAGTATAATGATCGTTGGCAAGAAGCAGGCATATTCGAGCCCATCGAAAGATAGCCCAAACCGTGTAGTTCGGCTTCGCGGTTTTAAAACGAGGCCTTTCGAGAAATTCGATCAATGGATGCTTTTGACCATTGACGTGCCGGAGATATGTATCTAAAACCTCAGCTAGTGAAGCTTGAGACGATTGTACGAAATCGTATTGAGGCATTGCCTCATCCAGCCTAGACTGAGCGAACATTGGGACAGGTGCATTGAATAAAAACACCCATTGTCTCACACATTTGAGATGGTGACTTGCATCTTTGCACCCCAATCCACGGTCAATACAGTCTTCGCAAACATCGTAGTTACCATCATTGCAGGAGTTGCAGTGAAATGTGCGATCATCGGGAGCTAAAGTGCGTTTACAGTAATCACATCCAAACTCCAACCTATAACCGGCTAAATTTTGCTTTACGGAAAGGCGAGGGTCGCCGAAGATCCTTATGTTGGGAGTCCAGTCGAAATTCTGAACTTCCTTTAAGAAATCTTTGATATCATGTTGCCGCTCCATATCTTTGGGGTTTATATTTTGGGGATCCAAATTAGACCTGTCGGTGTTGGCATCGTCTCGATACTCTAAGCTATCTTTCTTCAGCCAGGTGCAATCGGTCTGTACCCAGTATACGTAGGGGGAACTCCGGAGGAGAGCTGAGACCCCTTTCTTTGACCACTTGTCCTCTAACCACTGTCGGTGCTGAGGCTTGTAGATAGACAATGTGTTACGGGGTCTGACACTTTTTTTAAGAGAGATTAATTCCAACTCGTTTGAATCACCACCTCTTCCAGAGTCTGGCAGGGTAGTAGGAAACGCCATCCCGGATACGTTTGTATTGTCGGACTCGATATTGAACAGTTCCACTTCGTTCTTTTTAACGGCGATTCCAGCCATGCCCGACGATACTTGTCTTGGACAAGGGCAAGCTCCAAGAGAGCACGACCAGGTGTTATTAGGTCTTAGCACAGAGTAAATCAGTAGTTTCGAATCCAAACCGAAGGCTAAGACCACAATTGTTATCGTGGAAGTCCTTCTAGAAAGCAGAGAAGTGAGTGGGAAAGGATAGTTTCCTTTTTTTGTCCACTGTCAGCGAGGGGTTTTCTTACCCAGGATTGAGTTTCGGTGCTGCAGTCATATTTATTTTTGGCGTCAGCATCAAGCCAATTGGCAGAGCATCTCCCTGCTGCGCAATCCATCAGCCTATCATCTCAGAGCCTGCAGCGGGGCGTTAGGCAGAACACCTTTGCAATCAAAACAGCGGATGTCCAGGGAGCCGACTAAGAGTCCATGACGTGGACGCCATGGATACAAATAAGCTATGAACTTCTCCTGGATACACCGCTCTCTCTTACATTCTATTACCGGCGCTTAAAATACGCAAATCTCTCCTGGAACAGTCAGGCGTTAAATATCGGCGAATGAGCTGAATCCTGATAGTACATTCTCAAATCTTAATCATAAGTAAAGACAGTAGAGAACGCATTGACTCTTCGTGGAAATGACTTATGGGATGGCTGCGCTAGTAATCGCATTTGAGTCAAAGGACAAGTCAATTCACCTTCCGAGATGTCGGAGAGCCCCTTCGCGTAGTCCGGAAATATCCCGTCTTGAGCATGTGCAATGTTTGAGTAAGTCTGTAACGAAAACGTTTCAAAATGATGCCAGATAGCGTTATGTTGTCCCGGCACAAAGCAACATCATACCAATGATAGACCTTTGATTGTTGATCCAACCATTCTCGAAGGAAAACCTGCTTGAGAGAACGAGTTTCCTGGTGGCAGTCAACAACCCAGGCTTGCACTTTGTCAGTGTTTCTTTCTTGGTATGTTGTCGAGTCTACAACTCCCGCATTTGAGATTTTCACCGATCCATTAGATTGGATCGCCCAAGTCCGTACGTCAGGATGATCCTCATGTCATCGAGAGATTACATTCATCATCTGGACTGATGGTCGGAAACGAGTGGTGGAATAGGGTAGCATGGAGCCGATGCCCTCCCCAGTCACTGATGCGCGAAAAAACATCAAACCGCTAGCAGCTGCTTCGACTGTGCAATAAAAAGATGCACCGAGCTTTGTAGCCACTTCTTGCACAAATGGAAGGGAGTACATTCCCATGACCATATTTTTCTCTGGGGGAGACCTTTCATTCCGCTTCACGTATTGAGTGTACCAGTCTGTTGCTCCAAGTATACACATGATTGCCTGAGCTCGGCTCTCTGTGCATTGTCTCATGTTACCTAGGACAAGTACGGACTACGGGCGAGGCGTCCCAGAGATTATCCAGCTTGGTATGATTCGATAGAGTAGTTAGTTGTCTGACACCTAAAGGTAGTTTTACCGTGCTCGAAAACTGGCCCTGGAGAGCAAGGGGCATGGATTTCGTGGCGAGATAATTTTCCGGCGTGCTAAACTCAGAATTATTGTAAACGCCAGACCGAAGGTGCCGAAGCGAAATAGTTTCCAGTATAGAAAGGGTATCGAGCGTTACTATTTGTCCGGTCTGGTCTTTTAAAGAGTCCCAATGCCTGGAGTACAGAGTAAAAAAAGGGCACAAGAACGCTTCCTGGAGGGTCCAAAGAGAAGTGAACCATCCGTTCAGAGCGGTTTGGGTATATGTCTGCGACCACTGATTTTTCAATAGCGACTTTTGGTACCAGTGACGATCTGTCAGTGGCATGAGTTCTTCAATTGCAAGTTCAAGAGGCTGATCTGAGTCATTGTACGCCTTGACCATGCTGATCCAACATCATACAGTCCTAGAACAGAGGTAGCCTGAAGATGGCTCAAAGCCAGCCAAGCGCTTGCTTTGGAAACAACGTCCCATGATTCCACATCATTAAGCCATGCAACACTTGACGTTGGATTTTTGAAGATAGCGCTTTGGCGAGATATCTCAATATTGGCGAGTTTTGATCCATCTTGGGGAATACAAAACAGGTCAAACCATACATACGATGTATTCCAAGTTTGCTTAGCAAATTCTTCGGGTAGAGCACCAACGTTAAATCTGGTGTTTTTGGGTACAAGCCATGGAACGCCATCCATGTGTAATGTGGAATTCTTGATTCTCCATCGTCCCCAGGTGTGACTGATACAAGTGTAGGTCGGAGTTTTGTGAAGATCTTTGACGATGACGGTTTCCTGTTTAGCAAGGTCCCAAAGATGGTACGGTAAACCCTTTTCGCCGGCATCAAGAGAAAGCCAGCTGCACGGATCTAATGTAGTTCCTCCTTGGCTATCTTGGCAACTTGACAATGTTGCGATGGCCATATGACGGAATCCAAGGTTTTGTAAGGCAGTATAGATCAGGGCGCTTTTTCTCTTGTGTAGGCAATCGTAGAATTCAAGTAGGGACCAGGAATTTTCTGCGATATTTTCGGGGTTTGCGGTGAAATCGATCCGGCAAGGGAGAAACTCAATTTCGAAAAGAGAGAACATTGTGGAATGATAAAAGGCTTTGTCAGTACCAGGGTAATTCATTGGACTGGTGATCAACTCTTCATTCTTAGGTGATGCCATCTCTTCTACAAATGATCGTGCCGAACAACTCAATTCATCCGCTTGGTAATTGCCCTCCCACCACTCAATCAACAGTCTCCAAGAAGCCTTCTGACCCAGAGTCAACATAGCGTCGAATTTCGAGCGGTCGGGATGATTTGTTATTCTTTTCAGCAATCGTAGCCAATTCGATGCAGCTCGATGCCACTGCACCTGTACAGGATCCTCCTCCCGAGAGCATCTTCAACTCTCATCCACAAAGGCCCGAGGCGTTCATATTCATCATACGCAACTATTGCCTCTGGTGTCCACATTGCCACGTAGCGCGGTGGCACATCAACGAAGAGATGGTCTTAGAAAAGAAAGACGCCGTGATGTTGTTCTTGGCGATCAAACCTTTTCCTCGCAAGGCTGAGGCAAAGCCACCTTTTTACGGTGTAACATTTCCCCGCGGCCTGACAACACGAGCTTCTCCCGACACGAGAGCGGCATTCTGATGCAAGCCTCACGACACCATCAGCAAAGTCCAGGAGAGCTCGGGACTCTTTATTAATAAGTTTACCTATTGTTGCAGCTTCATGATCTCTTACTGTATAGGATATATAACCTTGTCCGAGCTCTGACAACGTCGTTCAGCCTGCCATGAGTCTCAACTATACTTTAGAGGGAGTGGCTAAGAGTGGTAAGGGAAATTTTGTGCCGGAATCAGTCCCGAGCCCGACGTCTGCATAGACAGACAGGTGAGGGGAAGGATGTTTGGGTCGGCGGAGAATATGTTCCCGGATGAGATGCTTTTTTCATGTTTGACGCTTGCCGTCAACAGTGACGACAGCGTACTATAACCAAAGAACTAAAATTAATAAGAACTCAACACAAAATTAAAGAATAGTTACATTATTTAATAAAATTAACTATAAATAAAAGCTTTATATATAATCACTGCTTATGCGCGGTTGAGCTTTACCAAACTCTTCTTCGAGATGCTTCTTGAGGAACCTTCTTCTCTTCTTCAATCAACTGATTCCACATTATGATGCGAAGAACCTACTGAAAATTCGGTACCGTTAGTATTGGTCATTTTGCTCTCCACCATAGACAGTCCGAAGGCGGTGTTCTGTGTTGCCGATGTTTTGGATGAGTTTGCCATTTAGAGATAGCCAGATGCTATAAAATCGTCCGGTTTGCCGTCAATCTACAAGGGCGAAAGTTTGCCTTTACACGTCGACTTGAACTCTTCACAGCGCTTATTCAGTCTCCGCTGGAGCACAACTTTTGCTCTTCCTGCTATCATTTTGTATTAACCGAAATATCCCTCTAACGGCACCCATCCCACTCGTCGCATTCGGTCACCCCAGTTCTGAAGACATTTGTCAATATCCGTAATGGAGGTAAAGTCAGCAGAGACGCGCGATGAATGGTTCCACGTGATTATACCAAGCCGACGCCAGTATGTTTTCCTCTTAACACTTCGCCGGAGAAGTATTAAGCCGTAATGGGTACTGTTCATTGAGCGAACACTAGCCCCCAAATGCAGAACAAACACGTCTGGAGACCCAAAGGCCTGGACAAGAGTTTCTATGAGTTCATCCGCTCGTTTCCCAGTTACCATGTCTCTGAGATACGAGTTTTTCTGGTCTGGGAGAATGTTTGGCGCATAGTCAAGCCCGATGCTAGTGCCCGCCAATCCCTTCCTTGCCTCCGGATGCTCTTCAGTTCGCACGTTCTGTGGTGGAGTCGTCCATACGTCTCGAAAGATATCGATCGAGATCGCAAGCCCATTAAACCAGCCCCAGCGTTGTCCCAGATGAAGCCGGCAGTCCATTTTGCATAGTGTCCGAAGCGACCGGCTCTCGCTATCGCGTTTTAGGTCGTCCCAAACGTCTCCGTCATTGTTGAACATTGGAGCCACCGCTTTGGAATGCAAGCGCCAGCTTTTCCCTGGCTGTCGATGTTCATCGGTATGGATGAACGCTTGACTTAGTATCGGAGATTTTGTCATCAGAGCCTGGCCCAGCTCATCTTCAAGCTCTTCCAGGGTAAAACGACGAGATTGGTCTGCAAGCGGATTAGAACTTCCAAGCCGAAATTCAAAAATCTGCATAATGCCGTAGATGCTATCGAGTTCATTGGACGGCTTTCTAGATCGAGCGATATAGTAGAGTTGCATTGGACTTCGCCGCTCGAGCCCTAAGAGACCAGACTCGTGTAAAAGTTCTATGATTTTCAGGCGGACTTCGTTTTTGGAAGGGTCGTTGGCTTCTTTTTGTGTGTTGACTGATTCGGAATCCTCGTCTTTAGAAGACGCGTTAGTTTCCTCTTCCTTGTCCACTCTTTCGCAGTTCTCGTTTTCGGGAGAGTCGTTGGATTCTTCTCCTACGTCCGCCATTTCGATGTCCTCACAGACCTCGTCTTTGGAAGACTCGTTCCACTCTTCTTCTTTGTTCACCATATCGCAAATATTCCAAAGCAATGATACAGTGTCAAGAACAGTATGAAACTTAGCAAAATTGGCCCTAACGCTTTCACCAGGGGGGAAAGGCTGATTAAGCCTTGCATCGTCGACAAATTCGCCTTCACTGGACAAGAAGAAAGCATCCTTGCATAAGAAGCCTTCTTGGAGTGTCCACAGAGACGAGAACCAAGGATCATTTTTCAACTCCTGTATGTGCTGGAGGGCGACTAACTCCCATCTCTTTGTCGAAAAGCGCATGTTACCACCACGATAATCGGAGAAGTTTATACGGTCGCCCCGGTCAGCTTGACTGAGGTCGCGAATCCTTACATCTGGATCGTCGGTTGGGTTGGGTCCTTTCACACCATGGAGCCACCGGTGATGAAGTAGTTGGGTAACCATTTCGAGGCCGCGAACTGTTCGAAATAGGTCCGAAGACGACATACTGCTTAGCCACATGTACGTATTGGTAGCATTGCGGAAGATTAGTGCTTGACGCCCAATCTCTAGCATCGAATCAGCGTTCCAGCGTTGGTCGATGCAGGCAATATCAAGCCAGACAAAATCTACCAAGCGTACAGTTGACGGCTTAGAAGTCTCGGTCGGATATAATCGTCGTGCCTGCTCCAAAACACTCCTTAACTGGCGTTGCCGAAAATGATTAGGGTCAATCCGCGGCATTTTCCAAGGGAGCGGCTTTCCGTTATGGTCACGGATTGCTATACCACGTATACGGCGCTGCTTTTTCTTTGACAGCGCCCATCGTCCCCATGTATACGATATGGCATTATATTGCGGTTCCGCTACGCCTCTATACTTGTTGCCAGGCCGCCACGGATAGGACCTCATCGATGGAACGTGTAGAAGGCGCCTTGGCCAACCTCCGAGTTGCTCTTCCAAGTCAGATACCGTAGTCGTCATGACTAGCTCAGCAAGGGATAATGCTCAGTAGGGATTTTGAACCCTAGTCGTTCAAAGATTGATAGTAGAGGGTAGAAGGAAATCATGCAGGCAGCAGCAGCCTAGACAGCGAGAGCATGCCAAGACCCGGAGCAACCGTCCTTGGCCGAGTACACAGGTGTAAGCCGTAAATAAAAATAATTACCCACACCTGAAACAACATCAAAAACTGGGTTCAAACCGCGCTGTCTAGATGCACATTTATAAGCACATAACGTAACAACGTATAATTCGGTGCACGCCCTTTTGAAGAGGAAAGTCTCGTGAGCGGCGAGCCTGTCTGCAACTTGACTCTTATAAACCACAGGGGGTATGTTCATCGATATTCGTACATACATACACCATCTTTTCAGTTTCGAGTGGAAAGATTCCATACATGGGGAATATTACGGCCACCGCTGTATAATCGACGACTCCAGTTCGCTCATCTTGCAATGATCAGTACCTGATACAGTAATGTTTGACAGATTGATCAACATTAGTTCCTAGTCGTGTCCACTCGAAACTGAAAAGATGGTGTAGGTAGTTAGGTATGGGGTTACCCACTTTGTTTCAAGCCTAAGGAGGCGGGGAGGTATACTAACGCACGGGCCGCCAATTATTCCGTACGGAGCTTGGCCAGACGCTGATTTTGGTGCCCACCGAGATCTAGATGGCCCCAAGCCGAAACACTAACAGATGCAGTCGTCTAGAGAGACATGAGACAGGCTGACAGGCTGCTATGTGGCTTAGCTTTTCGCTTATGTTGGGGCAGATTCTACGATGTCTTCAAGAGCGCCTTCAATTTTCCAGCTACTCTCACACCGCTCCCGGACCTCGCTGCCTGTTCACCCTTCAGACCACCGCTTGATCTGATGACGCGCTAGATTTCTGCTTTTCCCCAAAATGGCGTTTCTCTCGTAATCTTCCACTCTTTTTAAGGCTTTTTATCTCAACGAACTCCGAACTGAAGAAGGCATAGAGCTAGCAAAATGGACACGGCCAAGACTCCTGAAACGGGAGCCCCCGCAAGGTTTCTTCCACATACACCAGAGGCTGGTGACCCATATTGGACTGGTGATTGCTATGATAGATCGTCAATCCCACAGCAGTGGGAGATAGATTCGTGCGTCGCCGAATTCTTCATATCCCCATCCCTTGTCTCCCCCATCCGTCTTACCCAGCCCGTTCGCAACTCCATGTGTCTAATGCATTTTCTAGAACAGATATGCCGTACTTGACGCATATCAAAATTCTCTCGAAGAGCTGGGCTCCTCTAAGACAACTAGCAGACTTCATGGAAGTCAGCACGACGCCATTGAGGTGGAAATATCTCCGCGGTATACCGTCTGAGCGACAGGAGCGTGCTTGTCGAACTAACGTTACCCTTCTTGAATTTCCAACCGCTGACCGCCCCACCCGTGTGGACTTCAAGCAAATCGCGGATTTGAAGAAGCGGTTGTCCAAGGGTACGCGCGACAGCGCTAACCGCTCATCAACTCGAATCTTCTTTGTTGAGGACCTCTCCCGAGATGTCATCGAATTGTTAGGTTCCACGTTTGATGTGGATCCTACGTTCTTCCGAGAGCACATCGATGAGTATTCGTGGTACAACACTCGAGATCCGTGGATGATGCCGCCCAGCCTGATGGCTGCCATGACACGACGGAATTGGTTTCGCGTGCGACACACACGGTTGCGATACTTTTCGTCCAAGGAGTCTTTTCAGAGAGCCCGAGAAGAGTCAAACTCTTTTAATGTCCACAGACGCCCTGATGACGATCATAACCATTGGGGGTATCTGGATAAGCCCGGATCAGTTGTGGGTATGACAAGAACTAAGACGTCAGTATGGTTTTCCAAAGATGGCGATGAGCACGGCGGAAGCGTAGGTACGTCAACTTGCCTTCGTAGTTCCGTACTTGAAATATGTGGAGCTGACTTGTGTAGGTATCATTCTAGTCGACCCTACGGTCAGGGAAGGCTTCCCACTATGGCATGGCTACTGCAATTGGATACCCACACCCAGCCAGACATTATCGGAAAAGCTGGAAGGCGCCTCTCGAAAGTCCTTCCACCAGGATCTCATCCACTGGACGCTTATGTATCCTTGGTTTGCATCAACGGACAACAATAGTCGAAAAGATTCGCAAGCACTCGTTACCCCCGCGATGTATTCCATATGTTCGGAATGGCTTATAGTATGCGAGTATGTGAAAGCCCGTTTGGGCCAGATCGAATGGGAACTAGAAAATCCTCAGCGGTTCAGGTCGAGAGGCGATATCATAGATTCTTCGCTCAGTAGACTTCATACGTGGAGGCGAGTGGTGCCGATCTATCGAGAGATGGTCTCTGAAACACTGGAGCAAGTGTTACCGCTCGTAACCAAACTCACAGCGTCCGGCGCAGACAAACCGATCGATGATATTGGGCCAGATTTCAACAGAGTTCTTAGCGCCTTACAAGAACTTCAGGCACGCCTTGATCGTTTGACGTCCGTGGTTATGGCCGCAATCTCGACGGAAGATTCACGCCGTGGACTTGAGGAGAATCATAACCTGGCGCGGCTGACCTGGCTCGCAACGACATTTATTCCCTTGTCGTTCGTATCTGGATTGTTCAGTATGCAGCCTGATATCAGTGTTCTGAGGCTTACGTTTGGATGGTATTTCGCTGCTGCAGTGCCTCTCACTGCCCTAACACTCCTTCTTGCAGGAAGCATTCATTTGTGGAGCTCTTGGAACCCGAAGCGGAAGGGTAAAGCACTGACGAGTTAGTACCGCAGAGATTCCTGGCGCGGTTGCGAAACAATGAGAAAAGATGTAATCCTGAAATCAAATGACCATTAGTGTGTTTGGAAATGCTGCCTGGCATGTCATGCTACTCAAAGCTGCCTTGATGCTAACCAAATGTCCCACGTCTGTTGATCCAGTATGTCGGAATCGTCTCACTGACTTTGCTAAACGAAGATCCTCCCCCAGCTGTATTTTCAGCCTTCCACATGCATATTCCGAACCGGTGCTAGTCCGGGCCTTTCCCGCCATGCAGCCGTGGTAGGAGTAATACTCTTATTGACCAAATGACCTGCCACTCTGAATAAACAGCCTGCCTCTCATCCTTGCAAGGCAGATACTCGACCGATCGCTTCATAGACTGGCCCAAAAGCAGGATTTGGAGGTTAGGCTCATTTTCAGCCAGCCGTTTAACTAAGGCGATTCGGTTCATATGCGCAGGCGAGTGATGATTCGGGTGCTTTTAGCAAATGTTGAGGAGGTCCGGTATTATCTGTCGCATGTAAGGCTAAATCTAGGTCGAATGATATTGCTGCTACCACTGAAAATGGGCGCAGGAGTCCGTCAAAATAGCCTACCGTCATCTGACGTGTCTGCCTTGTCGATAATTCTACAGCTATTTCCGTCTTATCCCTATCTGAGGAGGCGAAACGAAAATCGAGAATGATGCCGATGAATAGCGGAATTTCTACATTACGACCCACTCTCCATCCTTGGCCTTCTTCGGGTGGTGAGCTACGCCTAAAAAGTTGATTCTGAATAGGAGAAGTTCTTAGGAGAGTATCGCTAAGTTGGATTTCCAGGTCCTCGAGAGTGAAAGACTCCTCCGGAGAAGTCCTCGGGAAAGCTTTCCAAGCTTAAAACCAAAGATTTGCATAATACCATAGATCCGGTCTTCAGTGTTGTTCGGACTGGTTTGCCGATGCTGTGCAGCTGCAAGAAGTATTGTCGGCATTTCCCATAGTAACCATATTAAACCCATCTTCTCAAGATGCGTTCTAAGAGCCAATCTGGAGTCTGCTACTTCGAGAAGGCTAAATATATCCAGGCAGTTGTGTAGCTGTTGCATGAGCCCTATCATGTCCTTAAGGCGCGTGGAGCCGCCTGCATCATTCACAGCTCCCTATGGAAGGCCGTCTTTCGACACAAGGAAGGCATCTTGCGAAGATAGGCTTCCTGAAGGGTCCACAATGACGTAAACCATGGATCTCGAGAATAGAATCCCAAGGCTTCAATTATGTTGGTCAACTGACGCTCTTAAGAATCCGAGAGAATCCCGTCAAAATCCTCTAAGGATAAGGTCTCGAAAGCTGCCTCAAATTGGACATGCCATGGTAGCAGTGCTTCCAGCTTATATTCATGAAGCCAGATGAATACCTCCTGGGCACCTTTGAAAATGACAGCCTGGCGGCCAATCTCAGCATCCTTCTCTAGACTTCCAGGAGTTTGATCGATGGATGCAATGTCGATCCACAAAAGTCGACTATGACGAAAGTAGCACTTCGTATCAGCGGCAATCATATACCATCATGAACGAACTAGCAAAAGGGTTCGTACCAGGCCATGTGCTGCGGTCTGAGGTGTCCAGTTCTGAAAGGCGGTCAACAAGATGCATCAGCTCTCTCCCGCTAAAACAAGATGGGTTAACTCGAGGCCGATTCCATGGCGTATGAAAGTCTAGGGGTAGGATTTCTAGCATATCGTTATCCTCTAGTTGCCAGCGTCCCCATATATACGAAACGGCGTAGTAGAGTGGCTCTAAATGGCCACCATCCTGATTACCTGGCCGCCAAGGGTAGGATTACGCGACGGGATGCGAAGAAGCCAACGAGGCCGAGTACTTTCATCGTCAAATGGATCTTCATACATCAGCTTGAGCATAAGCTCGACGTTTGCGGAGCGGAGGAACAGTTGACAACGTTGCAAAGCTAAGCAGTTCCTCACCGGAACTGTGAAATGCCTGGCCCTAAAGCATGCCAGCTGTATTCTGATGATCGAGTCGGTGTGATGATTTGCCATATCTCCACAATGCTGAGTTCCTAAGTCTGCCGCCGGGCTGAGCTCAAAGGCTAATGTGATATGTGCATAACACTAGACGAATTACCTGCCTCTGGGTCCATTGGCTTGAGAATGTATCCGAACGGAAAGGGAATGGAGAGTAGGGTGAGAGAGTGGAGCTAACGTTCCACCCTTTGAGTAGTCTAGCGTGTGCATTGACCCTGTCCTT
>AJFK01000221.1:0-16380 GCA_000467715.1 Hysterium pulicare CBS 123377 | reverse complement strand
TGTATCATCGAAAGGAAAACCCGTAGGGACGGGTTGTGCGATGCACAGGGATCGTCTGAATGCGCCCGATATTGAATTGATTATTTTGGACGGACACGTTAGAGTAGTTGTATGCTACGGCCGAGATTTTGCATTCGATCACTTCCCACGGCAGAAAGTGATCCCACTCGTTGTTGACTGGTGTGGAATACCGGTATACGGCAAAGGTCATCACTGTGGAGGAGTTGCCGCCGGCGCCGCAATTCGCTGTGTAAAGTAATAAGCATCCATCTGTGGACGCAGCTGTAGAGATATTAATTGCTGTACGCAGCTCAGGAGCCACGTAGAGACTCTGTAGCATGACACTGCCTGGTGTGGTCATATTACAAGTCTGGTGTGTATTGAGGTTGCCTCTGCCTGGGAATGCCCTGTCTGGGAGGTTGCATATAGGAGAGACCAGAGTTGTTCCGTTATTGCAAGTGCTTTCAAATCCGAGTGTGGTGTAGGTACCCGCCCATGTGGAATTTGACGATATACAGTCGAACGTGTCGGCCACATTGACCCCATACAGGCCATTCATAATAGCATCTTGCATGGTGACGTCTTGATTGTATATTTCGCGAGGGCAGTTAGTATCTTGCATTGAGAACGATTAATGGATTACAATCTGGAGTAGCATCGAAAGCGCTCGCCGTCCCCCCATTGTCGTACGTATTATTGTAGGGAAAGGTAGGTTTATTTGTCCTGATGGGGACCAACCGCTGCTCCAAGCTGAACACCTGCTGGGCGGAAGTATCCATACCGAGGGCGACGAGAGTGATTACAGCACCGATTGAGACCAGGGTGGCGACGGTTTGTCTTCGAAACAAAAGTTGTAACGATCCGAGCGGCCCTCGACTCGCGTTGTCGAAGACATCGAAATCGAGCATTCGTCGTGGTTTATCGAAATGAGGCCACTTCGATTGACTCACACATTCGGCCACGGCTAATAGGAGCAATGATTTGCTTGCGGTCGTGAGGGTCGCAATAGCGGCGTTCAGTGAGAATGGTGCCGTCCAATAGGCTAGTGATTTGTTGTGCGTTGAGACGAGGATTCAAATGATAGCACCCTGACATAAGAGGCTCGCAATCATTGATAATGATTCGAGAGGCCATGAGTCCGGATCACTAAATCCGCGGTCTTTTGTTGGAACCCACCTGGGAGGGTCCGGAGATACATCGTGGGATAACTTGGATACTCCACCCTCGTCATGGGTCACGTGTGATATTTGAAGAAACTGATGCATGGCTGTAGAATGATGAAAGAATGACCAAGTATCAGACATGATGAATTAAGCCCTCTCAAACAGCTCAAAACCAAGACCGTTTAGCTGGCAGCACCATATTGGCGCTTAGGTATATCTACTTACAGAAACATAACTCTATCCAACGGCATTAAATAGCGGCCAGTGAAATGCAGTGAGATCTGGCCAAGCGCTTTTTTGCGAAACGAGTGGCTTGGGCGCGAAGCATTCTGAGGACGCAAAGAAGACGGGGAGTATGATATGACTACAACTCTAGAAGTAAAGGAGCATATGTATAGCCCCATCGGACATAAGACTTTAGTCATGATTTCAAGTGTATTTTAGGGCATAATGAATGGCCCGAACGTCCAGAGGTTGGATAGTAGTTCTCCTGAGTTGAGATTGGTTGATAGATCACGTGCGCATGTGCGTGAATGCTCAGATAGATGTTCATATACCTGTTTCGAGAGAACTATGGACCAACTAGGAGTAAATTGGAGCAATGCTCACTAGTATTCCTACGAATGATCAGTCCCACACTGGCAGCACACCCAAACATCAACTATGGAAGGCGGTTGAACCCAGCAGGAATCGCACTTGTCGTGGTGACAATCTGGACAAACCATCCCTCCTATTCTGCGCCCACTAACCCCTATATGTGCATTATCCTACGGCAAGTCGTTTCCTGCATCTTCAGCAACCGGCTCCAGCCGTTCGATATCACTAGTGGTAGACTCGTCTTTGCCTGCGTCATTGGCTTGATCTCGAGCTGCTCGATACCGGTGCAGCGGCTCCATACCCACGGCTTGTAATCTCATACTAGAACCACGCTGGACTGATACAGGCTGGAAATATGATACATCCTTTCCTCTGGTCTTGTCATTTCTTTTTTCCTGTCTCCCCCGATCACTGTCGCCTTGATCCTGTGAACTTGCTTTACCTTTGGCATCGCCCTCGTCCTCCTTGAGCAATTTTGTGAGCGCAGAACGACGCGTCGTAAGCTGTGGTCTTGGATCGACCCGGAGAAAACGTTGGTTCCTAGCATCGCTACTATGATCACGACTGGATTCCGAGTCTTCATCATCTTGACGATAGCCAGAATTCCTGGATACTGCTCCTTGACTTGATTGATTTGCCGATGTTGCCTCTATGAATGCTTTTGCATACCCAGGACCCGCAGTTGGGTTTGGATTATCGGCATTTTCTTCAGGGTCCTGGAGTAATAGCAGGTTAGTCTCTATACACTCCACGTTTCCACGTTAAAGTGTTACGGCAATTCAAAGGCTTTACAATGGAACGGCTTACACTAGTCACGGGGTCTGCGCGAGAGTCTAAATAATTTTTAGCTCGATATCTTAACTGGTATGGACTCTGCGCCACGAGTCAAGATTGTATACGTACTGGAAGACGGACCAGAATCGCGATCTTCGGGATAAAGGAGCTTGTACAACTTTTCATAGACATGATAGTCCTCAGGCCTACCCACGCAAGTTTGAGGAGGGGCCACATGCAGTTCATATTCATCGTTGTCCAGGAATAGATCTTGACATACCCCGCAATGCCAGAATCTCCGGTCGTGCTGTTTAATCAGATGGACACGTACAATGTACATACGGGAAAAGGTCCTCCCAGAACACTTTAACTGTGTTGAATCCTTTGTACTTGAGTGGATCGCTATGGGACAGGGTATACTTAGCGTTTGAGTGGGAGCTGATGCGATGGCAGCTTCGTGACTCGTCTCTTCATGAACGTTGTTGCTAGTCAACTCGGCAATTCGGGCCTTGATACGCCTAACACGGGCTTCTATAGTCTCCTCGCCACTAGATCCTTCATCGTTAGCTCCGCTTTCATTTCTACGGTTTTCTGTTTCGTTGAGACGAGCGGCGCGCTCTGCGGCATTTTTCCTAATTTCGGACCATCTATCCCCTGGAATGACTCTATTAGTGGACCGTTGAGTAACGTCGTCCTCCTCCAGCGAAGAATCTTGTTCAGCCGGTTGCGATTGATTAGATCGGCTAGGCAATTCTGTGGTGGGCTGTTCGTCGACCGTTCCTGGTTCGATGCCTTCCGACCCTTCTCGCTGCTCAATAGCCAAGGCAATAGGAGAAGCAGTAATGCCGGTGGCAGCTGCTGGAGTTTTTCGTGGTCCTCTAGTCTCGGCATCCCGTCTCCCACCATCACTGTAAAGGCTGCTATGACCATCGCTGTATTCCCAATCTTCATCATCATTGCTTTCATCATCGTCATCTTTCTGAATGACAGTGTCACTTGATATTTCTGACCTAGAATGATTTGGACGAGCAATAGGAGAAGTAGAAATGCTAGAGGTAGCCATTGGAGACGGCGGAGGTCCTTTAGTCTCGTCATGAATTCCTTCCCGTCTCCCACCATTACCATAAGGGCTGCTACGGCTTTGGCGGAGATACGCTGCTGCTTGCGTGATAAAGTCTCCAGTCTTGTGGAAACAGACCCGATTCTCTTTCGCATCTCTCACAGATTCTTCAATGATATAGTCGTATACTTGACCAGTATGGCCGTCTGTGGCTGGGCATCTTAGCTTCTTTAGCGCCTTTTGTTCTGCTTCAGGTACTAGACATAATTATTATATTGAACATCCAAATAGAGTAAGAGTAATTCTTACATGTCGCACAGTATACCATGAACTCGTCGATGGCATGCCGACTTGCTACATGGTCACTGCTTTGATTGTCGAGTTGGCCTCCCCTTTGATCGTCGAGTAAAATCTTTCCAAGCTTTTCTAGCCGCTCAATTGTCTCCAGTTGGACGCCTTTTGGTATCTCCTGCTGCTCAACTGCTAGGACAGCTAGTCTTTTGCCAAAATGATGCTGAATAATACCACGAATATCTTTAGGTGTGAACATCTGCCGGCTAAGTGGATTTCGCATCACCCCGCTGTTGCTTGCGATGGCCTGCGTCAGCTCGTCCATATCCCAAGCATATCCATCTTCTGTCACAAAGAAGTTCTCACTTGGGATGTCTGATACTGGATCGCCAAGCATAGTCTCATCGTTGACAAAGCGCTCTGTTCTCCTCGCCTCACGTTCCCAATAGTCGTCACGAACTCGCTGCCCATTGAGAATGAGTTTGCTGCCAAACTGTCGAAACATAGACCTGGCAGTAACAATCGGAACTTCAATAGACCGGTAAGTATATGGCAGAATGTCTCGGTGAATTAAATCGTCCTTGTCGGCTTCAGTCGCAATATTCTCGTAGAGAGACGGATTCTCACTAAACAAGTGAAATGAATCTTTGTAGCCTAGAACTCGAGCACATTCAGAGGCAAGTACAAACAGCTTATCGCCTCTACCAGGAAGGGAGAAAGCTCTACACCGATATTCGCGTCCGTCTAATAGAAACCCCGTAGGTGTAACTTTCTTTTCGCCAGCCTCGTCGATTTCGCGGGGAAGATACTCGTCCCCTTCTGGGCTTAGCTGATTATTCGGCTCACTACCTTCTCGTGGGTGCCAACGCCCATTCGCATTGCGGTACAGCCATATGGCCTCATTGTGCCGTTCTATGTAATATGATCTTCGTGATTGATAATCGTTGTTTTCTCCAAATTTGTAATCAAAGATCTTTATCAAATCGAGGTGGCTCACGCCTCGTCTCATGCGCATATAGATGTCGCCATCGTCGTTCTCTTCTAGGTCTGTCGTCTGAAGTAGAGGTGAGTTCTTCAGGCTTTGCTTTAGAGTGTGCAATCGATTCTGTTGCGTGGGGCGATCGGGTAGTGGACTATTATCTCCGGTACCGGGTATGAACTCAATACCAAACTCTCTGCCGATTTTTTCTACATCCAAAGATCTACTCATGGCCGAAAAAGATTCGGGAGAGTCTTTTTTCTTGCTTTGTATCGATTTAACATGGTCAGAGTCCTGTCGACTGGGCGTAGAATTATGGATATTGTCGAGCTCATTATCGCTGGCTTGCTCTGCTCCAGTGTTAGCTACATTCAAAAAGATTCGCCCGGGTTTGGTACTTACGATCTGCAGATTTCACTGAAGCAATTTCAACCATACCTTGCAACACCTGTCGAATCATAACGTAGTTTAGATCATGTCGGCTGGAATATTTCCCTAGAGATCCATGGTCGGTATCGAGAGCCAGTGTCTGCTCTTGTGGATAGCCGAATGTAGCTAAATCTTTATGAACTACAATTAATCTTCGCTTTCCTAAATCAGTAGGCCGAGTCTCGTAAATTGACCAAATTGATAACTCAGGCGCGAACTGCCGAAAGGATTCGTTGATCTCTTTGACGACAGAAGACATGGCATCCCACTGAGCATCGGTAAATAAGCCGTTTCGGTTGCTAGTCCAATTCTTCGCCACCAGTATGTTACTTATAGTTTCTTCTGCCTTTGAGCCATGATGTAGAGTTCCCATAAAAAGAATGCCAGAGACAGCAGGAATGATTTGATGATATTGGTGATCAGCTTGTCCAAGCATATAGGCTCTTTTAACCACGAGACCACCCAAGGAATGCGCGATAAATATGACAGGAGCCTTTCCAATTCCCGTATTACGAGATCGCAATTCGAAAAGCAACTGCTTTGCAGTATTATACACTGTGCTTTCACTCCCAATTAGACTGTTCGCAAAGTTGGACGTGAAGCCGAAAGTGAGTATACGGACATGCTCCATGCCGCTTTCGGATGGGAGCCAAGTCCTCGGCCAGAACTTCTCCGGTTTGCGGTTTTCGCACCATGAGCCCAATGTGTCGTTCCCTAGAGCATGCACGAATATCATGTCCACATCTCTATTCCCTTCAGGTTGGTAAACGACCCGTAAGCCGCTTCCGCCTTGATCGACGTTTTGTTCGTCTGGAGGGGCCGAATGAGTGGATTTTTCGATAACGTCTTCCAACATATGTATAATCTCTTGATGGTCAGTTTGGCGAGCGATTTCAAGAGCTTTCCGAACGTCATGCTCATTCAAGCCTTGCTCGGAGGGCGTTGGGCGTAAGAACCATTTAACATCACTAGTTCGTCGGTTCTTCACTGCTTCAAAGAGCGATAGTGAAGCGGGATTTCCGGGATCTAGGGACTCGGAAGATTCGTGCCGGTCAGTTGTTGTCTCTTGGCTGACAAATCTGTCTTTTGCCCGCTGGACAAACGTTGCTAGTAATGGATCGGTTTCATGACCCTCATAGATAGTCTCCATGTTTGGAACGCCGCTCCATTGGGCTTGACGTAGCTGCGATTTTGAGTTGGCAAAGGCGGTGAACATTGCCATATCTACATATTGAGTGGATTGATCTTCTGGCCAGACGGTCGGATAACTTTCATTCTCAGCAATGAAAGGAAGAGGGAAGACTTGCTGCGAGGACCTGAAATGTTCAATGGCTTCTTTTTGCACCAAGGTCTGAACGTAAAAGGAATCAAGGTAATTCTGAAAACTGCCCCACCAATAATATGGGTCTCGGTCCTTCGAATATGTATCATCATGGGTTGGTGAAGGTGGCTTTTCGTCATCGTCGAAGTTTGGCCAAGGGACGGGGTTCTGGTCGTTCTTGATTGTACTCCTATCTGGAGATTCCGCACCGTCAGAACCTATCGAAGATTTCCCTGACTCCCCATCGTCCTCGTCATCAACAAGCGGGAGCGACTTTAAGGCGATGAACCGTAAGTGCCCAACGATATGGTCTTCGAGACGGCCATCTACTTCATCAGCTCCGCAGAGAGGGCAAGATGTGAACATTGGCCCTTCTAGCCTGCCATTTCTTTCTGCCAGCAGTCGCAACTGTGAGTCGGTAAAGTTTCCTTTGTGCTGCGCTTTCATGTGCTCCACGTAATCTTCTTGTTTAGAAAAGGTCTTGGCTCCATGGGATTTCGCTGTACAGTGCCAACGCAAGGCATGCTGCCGCATGTGATTCAGCCACGGGGCACTATGACTGTATAACTCTTCTGCCTTATCGCATTCTTCAAAGAGACACACGTAAGAGTCGAGATCATTTTTGAGATGTTCCCTGGTAAAAGTGAGCTTGAGATCACACTATTTTTTCTTCGTAAGACTGGGGCAGTACCTCCATTTTCGTTGATCCCTCACGTCCGCTTGTGGCAAAACACAGAAGCAATACGGACATATCTCCTCAGCCACGGTTTTCTTACTTTCTTCCCAATCCTTTTTCAAATTGGTCTCCAGCTTCGACTCGGCATTAGAGATCTGCTCGGTAATCTGAGCAAGCTCATCTGGGTGAAAAGAAGATCGACCTTTGTTTTTCAAAAATTTCTCGTAATGAGGCAATGAGCTTAGATAGGCCTGGTGATCAGCGTGGCGTTGAAGTTTGAGTTGGTTGAACCGTTTCTTAAGTTGGGCTTTGGGCGCTGGGGGAAAGGTGAGATCATCGTGACTACTGAGTGGCACCGTTTTTGCCCCAGACACAATTGAAGGCGTAGACGGTATCCTAAGTTTCGCGGGATCCAAATCTGTGGCAGTCTGGACTTTTGATTGCGCCACACTCTGTGCAAGTCTTATGTGTGATGATCGCTGTGCCCCCGATTCGTCAAGCTGCTGGTCGTTCGGAATAATGGGAACAAGTTCCATTTTACCGAGTTCTATCTCGGGTTGTCGAATCTGTGGTTCAGAGACAGAGTTCGGAATTCGAACAGGCTTCTTTGCGTAGCGGGATCTACGATATAAGATACGTTTCCGGCGGAGCAGCATGGTAGTAGCAAGTCGGCTACGAAGGCTTTCGGTACAAGCTGGAAACTGGTCGAGTAGATTGTTAACGAAGTGGAATTTTACAAATTGTTCCTTGTTCTCGCCTTCGTGGTCCTTAATCTCGTACGTAGCGTCAGCTTTCAAGTTTTGAGCTTCTCTACTGGCTTTTCGAATCGTGTTCGAAAGATTCTGCAGTAGATTGATCTGATCTGCACATTTTTGGACCGAATCCTCATAGTTCTTTCTCGAAATTTCGTTGTCTTCGTCAGTCTCCGGTAATGCCTGCGAGGCAGGATATAATCGGAGATAAGACGCACCTAGAAACAGGGTGAGTCTGTGCCTACCGCCATCTTTACGGCCAGACTACAAAGCCGATTCAGACTCTGGGAAAGGCATGAAAGCAAGTTTCCATCCTTGAGACAATTCGGAGAGTAGCATATAGAATAGTATCTTTCCAGACTTGTGCAGCCAAAGGGTTGTGCAATATGGCGAATAATGACATCGGCCGGGATCGGAGTAAATTTGAAGTACAATGATGAGGAATGTACAAAAATGGAGATGGATAGGACGTATTAGGAAGATTATGCCCAATCAATAAAAACACAAAGCTCCAGTTGCTTTTGAGCCTGCAAAAATTGGTTCAACATAGGAGATTCTCTTACATTGCTCCACACGATCTTTCAACACCTCTAATAGGCCTATGACTAATCGATGCATATCTAGGACTTCTCGAAGGCGGTAATCCATCGAAGCCCGGCTGGAAGCAAAGACGCCCATGTTCGACGTCCAGATAGAGAAGCGGCCCAGCTGATCTTCTAGCAACACTCGACCCCTCAAGTACGACCCGGTCGCTTCTAAGCAGCGCTCAAAAGAGAGGAGGCATTGTCGGGTGCCTTCAGCAATGGTCGTTATTTCTTTTTCTGGGGTCGTCATATTGGAAATGTGGAAACGAGTCTAATAGCAATGCGCTATGGGGCACTCTTAAAAGCCAGTTAGCTGCGGTAAGACGATGAGCATCTGTGGTGAAGTGCCAGACTTGAAAGAACACCTTATAGAAACTCGCCAGTCATCCATTAGTCATCTTCATCTGGCTGCTGAGATTTGGCAGTATGGGACGTAGTTTTTGTCTGGATAGATGACTGAATGGTGACTTGAAAGACGGAGCTGAAGGGTAGCTTCAAGGCTGGAAGTGATCGGTCCTTTGGAAGCCGTCCGGAGTTTTCTTGCGGATGCAGACAACTGCGCGGGAGAGCCACGGGCTCTTTAAGCCAGCATAAGTGGCAACAATGCTGTTTGGCACGTATCGAGGTGGGCTTTTGGAGGAAGGCTGACACTTGGACTTTGACGCTTGAAGTTGTGGATGATAGTGAGATCGGCTAGACTTCGGCGCTTTTTGCCGACAGCTTCAGCAGCCTGAGCCTTACGAATACAGCTGAACCCAGGAATTACTTGCTCTCATACTCCCATACTTGCTTTCCGGTAGAGAGCAGTTCCTCTGTTATATAGCTCCGTCGTCAACATCGCTTCAAACGGGCAGCTTTGAGATCCTCACAACCTGTCCGAGAAGCGCTCCTTGTCAAGCAAGCTACGAGGCATCGCCACGCGGAGTCGCAAGTAGGATATCCACATCGAGAACACCTGTGGACCGCATAACTGACTTGCAATTGGAAGAAACAGAATACATGCTATACCTTACCTGCTCACAAATTTGCGCATGCGTCCTACCTCCACATCCGTTTTCACAGCTCCCCGCCCTTAAGTGACCCGCCTTCTGCAATGTGCATCGGTCAATAACCGCCGCTGCGTGACCCTCACAATTTCGAACATAGTGAAGAAACAAGCTATAACAACGGGAAAGGGGCAAACGACCGTATTGGATGTAGGAAGGGCGATGTCGCAAAAGTCAACAAGCCTCACGTCCAAGATTGGAGTTGGTCATCGTCACATTCCTCAATATATTCATCCTCTTCAAGACTAGCCCAGCTAGCATCAGGACTGGGATTTCGTAGCCATGGTGTACGCCGAATTCAAAGAAAATCAGGATGTCGGCTTGCTGATATCAGTTCTTGCCGTCTTTGCTGATTTTGCCGGGATATTGGCAACCAACGAAGCAAAGCGAGATGTCCGAAACTCGTATTGGAATTTGCAAGCAGGATGCCTTTGTGCTGTGCACCAATTCAGACGCGTCAAATACTTTGTCAGCGGAGCCGAAACACTTGTGGGGCAGCTCCTGGATCGGTTGCAAGCATTAGTCAAAGCCGCAGGTGGAAGAGGACCTTCTGCCCGGCCAATATACCGACAGTACGACCAGTTGATCGCCCTCCGCGATCACTGGAGTGCCAGTACCAAAGACTCGGAATCAACCAAAGTTCAATCGATTCTGCGATGGATCGATTTTGGATCTTCGGAGCAGAAAGATGACATAGTCGAGGACCTAATGAGTGCTGTCAACGCATTGAAGATGCAGTATCCCGAGGACACATCAGAGTGGGCTGACGACCATACGCAGAAACGGAACAAGAGAAGTGAGCCATCTTATGCGGTTTGGAAGGCAGCTCAATCTCTTTTTGACGTGTTGTTGTCGACCAAAGACTGTCCGTGCCAGCCTGCACACCAGTACAATGCGAGATTATGCCTCGCAACGTATCGGAAGGCCGAAAATATATCCGAAGATGTCAAATTTGATCTCTTCCTAGCTCTCGAACGGTTTTGGCAGGAGGTCCAAATCGAGACGATCAAAGAGACCGTCGTGCAGTTTATGCTCAACGATGATCCTAGTACAAGCTGCAGAGAGAAGAAAATGCGAATCAAACATCTCTGCAAACCGATGAGCAAGATGAAAAACTGGGGTTCCCATCGGCTTAACTTTGCAGTTGAGAGGGGCCAGTTGTGGTTTAGGACCCCGCAAAAACGCGATTTCACGGTGGATATGTCCGATAGTCCAATCTCGTTAGAGGAGTTCATTGAAACTAGATCGTCCGCCCTTACTGAGAAGACCAAACGCATCGTCGCTGTTCTCCTCGGCCATGCTGTTCTGCATCTCTATGGGACCCAGTGGATACAGTCGTCATGGGGATCTTCAAATGTGCTTTTCTACAAAGCTTCATCCGCCATTCCTATCCGACCCTACATACAAACCAAGCTGGTACAGGTTGCAGATAACCGTCTTGGTGAAGGCTCTGCAACACTTGATCAGGTTGACGAGGATGATGATGATTTCTTCGGCGATGGCGACTTCTTCATGCACCCGTTCCCGTGCCTTGTCACTCTAGCCATCATGTTGATGGAGCTATACCTGGCTCGTTCCTTCAAATCGCTCGCGGCAGAATTTTGCGACGATGACCCTGAGGCTCTGGATAGCAATGGAAAGTTTGCAATAGCAACCCAAGCTTTCGACAAATACAAATCAGTCATCTCGTTCTCTGAGGAATATTGCCTCGCTATTGACAAGTGTCTGGATCCTAACATTGGGTTCGATAATGGACAAGAGCTGGATGAACATGCCCTTCGTAGCGTCTTCTATGAGGAAATCGTCCGCCGATTGGAGGACGAGTTGGAGCAAGGGAAGTTTGGTAACGACAAATTCGTCGAGAATCTCGATTTTGAAGCGCAGAAGCTGGACTTGGCTAACCTAGGCCAACCGATACCATTGCATCAGCCTCTTATACAATCAGCTTCTAAAGCTCTGGAAGTTAAAGTCAACCATCGTGAACGGTCACAATTCTCCAGATTGTTGCGAAAGTCAACATTCACAGATACCGTCTCAAGCCTCGCTGTTCCTGATGCGCAAACCAACGCCCCATCGTTCCGGCTTTTCGACGACCAATCAGATCTCAAAGGGAAAGAAGTTGCTACGATCTTTGCTCCGGAGGTTCAGAACCTAACGGATGATTGGTTTCGAATGTTGAAAAGAGTTCAGCGTTTGGTATCCGAAAACACCGATGCTAGAACTAGGGTGAAGATCGCTATCCTAGATTCCGGTATTGATCTTCGTCACCAAGATATGGAGGCCTGTGATGAACGTATTAAAGATGTTCGGACTTGGGTGAATGGGAAGAATGGTGATTCAGACAAGAGTGGAGATCGTTGCGGCCATGGCACGCACGTAGCGGGTATCGTTCTTGCTGTAGCGCCGGAAGCTGATATATACGTTGCAAAGATTACAGATCGAAATGGAGTGAATGAATCTGATCATATAGCTGAGGTAAGCTATCACTTTCATAGGGTTAATGCGTTCCACGAGTGCTCGTACTGCAAAATGCTCGCCAACCCAAGATATCCTAACACGAAGAAAGGCAATCCGTTATGCGACAACCCAGTGGAAGGTTGATATCATTACAATGTCCTTTGGCTTCACCGAAAGGATCGACAAGATTGAATCCGCGATTCGCGATTCTCATTGCCTTGTGTTTGCTGCAGCCTCTAATGGAGGCGGAAATGAGAAACGGGCGCATCCAGCCAAACAACACGAAGTCATTTGCGTGCATTCAACGAACGGGCAAGGCAATCCGTCGCCCTTCAACCCGACTCCCGTCAGATATAGAGATAATTTCGGCATACTCGGTGAGGCTATTGAGTCAGCGTGGCCTGGTGAGAGCGGTGACTGTGGCCTTCGAAGGAAGTCGGGTACTTCTTTCGCGACACCTGTGGCAGCGGGCGTTGCAGCCTTTGTGCTTGAATATGGCCGTCAAAAGATCATTGCGCCTGATATCCGTGCGAGGCTGCGAACATGTGAAGGAATGAAGGAGGTGTTCCGGCTGATGTCGGAGGAAAGGGCGGGTTATCAGTATGTTGCGCCTTGGAAACTCTTCACTCGTGAAGATGCGGATTTGGCCGAAAAAGAAATCGCGAAGGCGCTTAGATGAAAGAACGATGACCGTCATTTCTAAACATCTTATCCTCCAAAGACCTCGCTATCACTATTCACCATCTGCTTGCGACCGTCAGCCACGAGAGACACCACTGCGACCATTTATATAAGATCATATTTGATCACTAAGAATAACGATGGCCAATCGCGTATCTACCGAACCCTTTTCAGTGTGAGTAACTGCTTATCCTCCTCAAATCTCAATATTTACAGGCGAATAATGTAACAATAGTAAATATCCATATCTCTACCGCACGATCCTTACCCTCGAAGTCGGACCTAACAAGGTCCCTTATCCGATCCACAAAGAGCTCATTTTGAAAAAATCACCCCTCATCGCCCGCCACGACAATCTCGGCAAGATCTACCGCATGATACCAGCTGTGCTCACAACTCAGCTCGGTCATCTAAGGACATTTTCTCGAACTCTTGCCGTCGAAGGGAGTCATCTGCAACCCCCCTACTACCCCGTATGTACATTGACTGGCATACCATGATGCGAGCTGATGCACCCTTTGGCTAGATGGTGATCCAATTCATGAAACCAATTGCTTACGAGCTCCCTGAGCAACTCGAGGGCACGGCCGCAGATCTACTTCCGACACTCGCAGCCTACGTACGTATAAATCCGTATCGGCACAAGAATAGTCGAAAGGAATTGCGTGACGTTGTCCGCGAAAGACTTTGCAAGCAAGACACCGTCCCAGATCTAAATCCTCTAGTCAAGAGATTGAAACAACATGTCAAAACCCAACTCAAATCCAGTCAAGAACTTTCAAATGTCCCTGCCGCATTGGTGGACTCCGCGAGAGACTGTTTCCCTCTACCGGATGCTGAACCCCGCCTTATCGAAATCTTCGTCCATGCGCTTTATACTGGCAAGCTGGAAAGCATGATGGCGGATGGAAGCTTCAGGGAGCTCCTCGGCGTAGAACTCGCTCAATTGTTCTGCCTTACAGGAGATCTATTGATGTTAGAGATGGCAAACCAGGTCAAGAATGAATTCCTTAGGAAAGGCACGGATGGTTTGACGCAGCACGAAGTGGATGTGATCTTGGAACTTCTTAATCGCTGGAAATCCCGGCATCCTTTACCAGACAACGATGGGATGCACAACGGAGCGAGCTAGCTATCTCTATGATTGAGCGGAAGATATGGAGGTATCGTACGGATGAGTAGATGTGCTTTGAAACGCTTATTGCAAATCATTCTAAGTATTGACCCAATGATCTCAATTCCAATGACTACTTTCAATGGCTATGATGTAGAGTCTCGCCTCTTTGTTCTAACAGCAGTTGCGCGAAATGTGCTGAACCTAAAGGCAATGCTGAGTCAAGTACTAGGATGACACGTCTAGGTATCGCTGACTCACTCCATTTTGGTCCACCTTTGCAATTCTGTGCCAAATCGCTGCACCTCCTTCACCGTCACCATTATCGCCATTGGCATCGTTCAAGAATACACTAAATCATATCTACCCCCGCGCATGAAGTCTTTATAGACGTAAAGTACGATCCTAGGGTAGACTTTTAGAGGCATTTTATTCTATCCTTGATTCAGAATGTCTAGAGATAAGTCCTCAACTATCAAGCGGCTGAGCGCTCAGCAACCGAGCATCGAAGCCATCTGCCGCATCGCAGGCGTCGCCGGCGCCTCTGTCGGAGTACTAGACCAAGGAGAAGTAATATTCACCAAACATTACGGCTACAAAGAGGTCGCCACAAAGCAACCGGCCGACTCGGATACCATGTACGGCATCGGATCTTGCTCCAAGTCCCTCTTCGGCATTGTAGCCGCCGCCCTAGTGGCAGAAGGCAAACTCAACTGGTACAAGCCTGTTAAGCATTACATCCCGGAGCTTAACACGTCGTCGCAGATTGTCACGGAGGGCGCAAATCTTGTGGACTTGATGGCACACCGAACGGGTCTTTCTGGAGCCTTTAATCTCACTTTTCAAGGCGATGGGCATCACCTCATTTCCAAAGAGGACTTCTGGAAATACCTATCGAAACTACAGCCCGTGTCACCATTCCGCTCTCGTTGGCTTTACAACAGTCATGGATACTCTGTCTTGGGAGAAATCCTCGAGCGAGTGACCGGCAAGACCGCCAGTGAATGCCTTCAAGAGTACGTTGCGCGTCCACTTGGCCTCGAAAGAACGGTGTCAGAGCTCGATTTCGAGCACACCGACAATTTCGCCAAACCGTATGCTGCCCTTGCTGACGGCACACCCCATCCTCTGTCCTATCGGCAGGACTTCCGAGGGCATTTCTTCGAGGCGGCGGCTGGGGTGTACACCACACTCAATGACACTCTCAAGTACTCGCTCGAGCTTCTCAAGGCTTCCAGTAAGCTTCCCTCGCAAGCCGACGGTCCGATCAGGGAGTCCGACGCATTATTTACCCAGCACATCCCCGTCGCCAATCCGTTCTTTCGAGAAAGATCATACGCCATCGGCTGGATACGGACTCAGCTACCTGGCGTCGTCGGGGTAATAGGGGATAATCTCAGAATCCTCCCTATGGATTCCTTGCCTGTCATCGGAGAGGGCACCACGTCACGATTAGCACTGTATCATCAAGGCTCGACTGTCGGGTATTTTACAGCCTTATACTTATTCCCAGAGACGCTATCAGGTGTTATTGTCTTGACGAATTCGATCGCGAACTGTGATGCCGCAGACTGGATAGCACAAGCAATGATCCAGACCTTATTCTCCGATGCAAAGCCTGTCGATTTCGTGGCCTTGACGCGGAAATTCTCTGAACAGTGTCTTAAGTACTACGACGACATGCAGGAAGAGGTCAAACGGAAACGACAGGATGGACCGCCTCCAAGGAAGCTGACTGAATATACGGGCGATTACTATGATGAGACGAGGTTATTCTTCATCCGCATCAGCTGCGGCTCGGAATCCTCTCTTCTGAAGCTTGCCTTCCAGGGACTTGAGAAGCATGCTTATGATCTTCGATACTTCTACCACGATACGTTTGAGTGGACTTTGACTCGAGATGAGACGGCGAAGCGGGGAAGGTATCATCAGTTCGATCAAAGCTATTTCAATTTTCATTTTCGGGCTTCTTCTGAGAGTGGCGAGATTGATTCTCTGAGGTGGCGTCACGACTCGAACTTTGAAGAAGGCGAGATTTTTATGAAGAGGTAGGCTTTAGAGCTGTTATGCGTAGAGCCATTGTTCGTCTCGGCAGTCGTTGGGTCATAGATTTTATCACATAGTAGAGTAAAAGTGGCCTGGGCAAATGTTAATGAGTACCTCAAAGTCTTACTAAGAACAAAAACAACGTTTTCGTATCAAGTCAAGATATCCAGAGCTTTAGTATATCATCCTGAAAGCACTGCGCGGTACTAGTATCCACCGACATTATCCCTCCTCGCTTTCGCGATCTTGAAAGGCGTTGTCTCCATCCAAGTCAAGAAATGCGCACTCCTTCATACCTCCATCCTAAATCTCCAATCCCCCTCTCCACCCTCTTCCCCCTCTACTCCCAACCCATCCTCAACAAACTCACCCCCCAAATAAACAAACCCTGACCTCCCCCCTCCCCCTCC